>JAGKQL010000067.1:4591564-4606738 GCA_018398635.1 Cyprinodon brontotheroides | reverse complement strand
ATGCAACACGCTTCAGTATATAAGCAAAAAAATACTAATATAAAATAAAATACAGCTAGAAATATAATCCTATTCTTCATTAATATTTCAGATATATTTGTATTTTAATTTTGTATAAAAAAAGCATTTTTAATATCAAAAATCCTAACTGAAAAAACTAAAGTTCAGAGCTAATAAATAATCTATTTTTAATCAACTTTCAGATCAGGAGGATAAAACTAGATTAAATCTGTAGAACAGATTAAATCTCTAATCTGATCTGATCTGTAGGCGGGTCGATAGTGACCCATTGGTTCTAAAGCAGCAGGAGGTGTGGGAGGGGCTAGGTACCCTGAGGGGCGGAGCCTGTGTTCGGCTGTCGGTTGGACCCTTTCAGAACCTTCCTGTGGCTCAGCTCGGGTGGAGGCAGCCTGGGCGGGACGGGCAGGAAGCCGGCGGGCAGCGTTCCCATCGTGGTTCCAAACTGGTCCGGAGATCGTTCCTGAAGGACAGAAAAACAGGTTCCATCAGCCGGTTCTGGTTCTGGTTCTGACCCGATCAGCTTCAGGCCTCAGAACCCACCCTCTCTCTGCGGCGAACCCGGGCCGACAGGCTCCGCTGCAGAGACGGGACGGCGGCGTCCCCCAGCAGCTCCACGTACGGCCTCTCCAGGACGTCCTCCGTGACATCATCGTCCTCCAGAAGGACGTCGGCGGCAGACGGGTCTCTGGGCCGGGCCAGAACCACCATGTGGCAGCCTCCGCACACCGCCTGGACAGGAACACGGGTCAGCGGCGCCGCCTCGGCGAAGAACGGCCGGACCGGAAGCAGAACTCACCGCCTGGACGTGGTACTTCAGGAAGCGAGGACACAGGGTGGGTTTGAACTGGTTGGTGAAGTTCTCCTCCCCCAGGCCCAGTTTGCCATGACGACCGTCTCCGAAGGTGTACAGCAGCCCCCCCTCTGAGGAAAGAGTCGGGTTTCAGAGCTGGGACACGGACCGCTCGGTTCTGATCGGGCGGGGCGGCGCTCACCTGTCACCACGGCCGTGTGGTTCTCGCCGCAGGACACCCGGAGCGCCCGGCCCTTCTGGAAGTGCTCCACGGGGCGGGGCAGCCGCGACTCGAAGATGAACGTCCCGTGACCCAGCTGCCCGAACTGGCCCAGTCCGAACGAGTAGACGTCGTCCTCTGAAAGGCGGGAGAGCATCGGCTAACGGGTCATCAAATAAAAAACACCACTTCCTGTTTCTGCTCGAAAAACATTTCAGTCATGGTTCAGCAAATATCTGGAATTATTAAAGAACTTAGCGGGAAAGGAAATAAATCTAAAATTAACTTATTAATGTTTCATTTAGGTAAAAATTTATGAAATAAAAGGAGGAGAGGAGAAAAGAGAGGAGGAGAGAGACAGCGACACTCCTATACCAGGAAATCTGGAGGAGGAAGAGGAGGAAAGAAAAGTTAGGGGAAAAAAGAAAAAAGAAAAGTTAGGGGAAAGGAAGCAAAGGAGGAGATATGGAAGAAGAAGAGGAGGTAGGATAAAGTCAGGAGACGCAGAGTAAAGGAGCAAAGAGTGATGAAGAAGGAGGGAGGTCAAAAAATGAGGAAGAGGAAGATGAAAGCAACACTCTGAAGTCATCAGAGGAAACGGAAGCGAGTGAGGAAGAGGAGGAAGAAAGGAAGAGAAATGTGGGAGAGGAAGAGGAGAGAGAGAGCAGTGGAGAGAATCAGAGTGATAAAAGAAGGGGGGAAACAAAGAGGAGAAGGAGGAGGAAGAGGAGGAGGCTGAAAGCCAAGAGGAGGACAAAAAAGAGGAAAAGGAGGAAAAGGGTAAAGAAGAGAGTGAAAGTAAGGAGGAGGGGGACGAAGGTGAAGAAAACGAAGATATGGAGGAAGAAAAAGATGAAGAGCAGGAAGAAAGTAAGGAGGAGGGGAGGAGTGAGACTGAAGATGGTGATGAAGACCAGAATGAGGGAAGATGAAGAGGAAGATGAAGAGGAGGAGGCCAGAGCAGTAGAGAAAAGCAGAGTAATAAAATGGAGGAGGAGGAGAACTAACCTTATTTAGTTCAAAATGAATAAATTAATGTGTAATCAATATGATCTAAATGTAAAGAAATCTAAACTAAAAGAGGAAAAGATGAAATCAGGGAACCAAACATGTATTTCCTCTCTAAGGTCCGGTCCGTACCGGTCAGAGCCACGGTGTGTCCCCCGCCGCATGCCACCTGCTTCACCGCCTCCTTGATGCTCTTCACCCTCTGAGGAACTCTGTGTCCGGGCAGCTGCTCCGTCCCCAGGCCCAGCTTGCCGCTGTCCCGCTCCCCGAAGGTGAACAGATCGCCGTCGGCTGCAGAGAGAAGGACCACGAGTCAAAGCTCTGCTGCGTTTCCATCCATCAGCGGGATCTAAGCTTCAAGGCCACCGTTAAAACGACAGATAGAAATATACTGATTAGAGATGCTCCGCATATCTGCAGTTTAAAGTATGAATTACTGGTTTTATTCCATTCTATTCAGTTTATTTCTATAGCACCACTTCACATCATGTCATCTCAGGTCACTTTCCAGTTCACCAGATCATCCAGTCAGATTGATTCAAAGTTTTCTATCTAAGGAAAACCAGCTGATTGCATCGACTCATTGACTCTTCAGCAATCCCTCACACTAAGCATGCTTGTATAGCGACAGTGGAGAGGAAAAACTTCCCTTTGAACAGGAAGAAACCTCCAGTAGAACCAGGCTCAGTGTGAGCGGCCATCTGCTGAGGCCCACTGGGATTAAGCCTGTAACAAAAGTAAAAAGGTCTTTTCTTGTCCTCCAAATCGTTCTTGGCTTAAAATTTTGATTTTCAAAGTATTTCAATGAGAGCCCTATAAAGGGTTAATTGATAAACACCATAAAAAACAGTTTTTGGTTCTAATCAGCATTATTTATCCATAGGTTCATAACAAGAGTCATAAGTTGTGTTGTTCTGGTCTCCTTCTCACCCGTCACCAGAGCAGAGTGGTAGTATCCACAGGACACCCAGCTGATTGGACGACCCACGCTGACTTCCTGCGGCGTGGACGCCTGGTTGGCCTTCCCCAGACCGATCTGACCCTCCGTGTTCTCGCCCCACATGAACAGCTTCCCGCTCGCTGCAAACATCAAACTCACTCAAATGTTTCTGAGGAGACTCCTGCAGCAGAGCGGACTCATGTTTTTCTTCTTCTATGGTGGTTGTTCAAACAGCTTTGATCTATTAACCGACTAATCAGAGCAACAGCTTTATGCTACACTCTGAGTCCAACAGAGTGTAGCATAAAAAATCAGAAGCAAAAAAATGAACCTGCAAAAAATTCAGCTGCAAAAAATTCGACTGCAAGGAATCACTTGCAGAAAAAAATCAGCTACAAAAAAAAAAAATCACCTGCAAAAAAAAATCAGCAACAAAAAAAATCCCCTGCAAAAAATTAACCTGCAAAATAAATCAGCTACAAAAAAAAAAAAAATCACCTGCAAAAAAAAAAAAATCAACAAAAAAAAATCACCTGCAAAATAAATCAGCTACAAAAAAAACACACCTGCAAAAAATTTACCTGCAAAATAAATCAGCTACAAAAAAAAAAACACCTGCAAAAAATTTACATCCAAGAAAATAAATCAGCTGCAAAAAAACTGCAAAAAATTTACCTGCAAAATAAATCAGCTACAAAAAACATCACCTGCAAAAATTTCACCTGCAAAATAAATCAGCTACAAAAAAATGTACCTGCAAAATAAATCAGCTACAAAAAAACACCTGCAAAAAAAATTTACCTGCAAAAAAAATCAGCTACAAAAAAAATTCACCTGCAAAAAATTTATTTGAAAAAAAAAAAAAATTAGCTACAAAAAAAAAAATCAGCTACAAAAACATCACCTGCAAAAAATTTACCTGCAAAAAAAAAAAAAATCAGGTACAAAAAAAAAAAAAAAAAATTCCCTGCAAAGAAAATCACATGCAAAAAAATTCAAGAGCAAAAAAAATATCTGCAAAACAAATCCCCTGCAAGAATTCAGCTGCAAAAAATAAATAAAAAAATTCCCTGCAAAAAATTCACATGTACAGACTTCAGCTGGAATTTGATGCACTTGAATTTTTTGCAGGGAATTTTATTTTTTTGTAGCTGAATTTTATTGCAGCTGAATTTTCACCAGATAAAAATTCCATAAATAAATGTACTTCCATAAACCTTCTTTTTCTGAAAAACAAACTAAAAATTGGTGCCTTTTTATCCTTTTCACAGTAATTTACAATATTTAAAACTAAAATATTGTTAAAAGTTACTTTTGGGGGGAAAAAAAATTAATGGCAATATATCAAATTGCTTTCCTGAATAAAACAAGACACTTTTTCAGTTTAAGGCTGAGTCAGAACCTAAGGGGAACAAAAGAACTTTAAAAAGAATTTATTAAAAATGTTCTGAATAAAAATAAGTTACTTTTTAAAAGTTTCAGTTTATGTTTTTAGTTGGTAAAATAAAAAAAGGTTTCAATGTTTCATCTTTTTCTCTGATTAAAAGGTATCAGGAATAAGTAAATAAATCTAAAGCGGCGTAGCTCTGAGCAATCAGCCGCCTCTCACCTGTGAGAGCGGCCGAGGTGTTTGAACCCGCAGCGAGCATCCTGATTGGTCCCAGAGAGTCGAAGAACTTCACCCTCTGGAAGGTGGTCCGCTCCTCGCAGTCGCCCAGCCCCAGCTGCCCCTCGCCGTTCCCCCCGCAGGCGTACACATGCCCCCGCTCTGCTGACAGACACCCAGCATGAAGGAGTGGAAATTCAAAGCAAGGACAAACCGTGGTTCTAGAAACAGGAAACAGACCGGTGCTGATCAGAGTGTGGTTCCGTCCGCACGCCACCTGCTGGACTTTTTCAGACTTTAAGGCTGAAAAACAAAACATCAGCATCATCACTGTTCTACGTATAACTGCCTCCATCCGCAGTCTGGCGGCTCAGGCTACCTTTGACACAGGTGGGTTTATGCACCGTCTGCTTGGAGCCCAGACCCAGCTGGCCCCAGTTGTTGCTGCCAAACATGAACAGCTTCTTGTTTTCTGAGGAAACAAACAGAAACTCAGTAAAACTCTGCTTCTTCTTCTTCAGGAGAATTCCCCAAAAAAAGGAAAAATAAAGTTTGAAGGCGCTTCTCTTCCATCCAGGAAGATTTTTCAATCCAAAATGTCAGAAATAGCGCTTAGTTCCAGGTTTTATCCAGCAGCCCAACAAAGCCTGGGTTTTAGCTTAGAAAACATGCAAATAGAAATGGATGAATCCGGTCCCCCTTTGGAATGGGGGTCGGCGTTTGGCTTCTTTGTTAGCCTGCAATGCCCCATACCTGTCTACGCAATACTGTACGAAGGAGGAGATTAGAGGGAATAGTTGGCCTGGCTGAAAAAGCAAGCGGGAAGGAATCAACTCTATCGCTAAATTGGAGGTTTTAGAAAGCTAAAACCTGAGTCCACTTCCTCTGTTTAACCCTTTATAGGGCAAGTTACCATTTCTGATCCCTTGCATACTCCTTACAACCCCAGTGAGGGTCTAGAGGCACAAGATCTATATTATATATCCAGCCATTCGGCAAAAGATCCTGCTACATGGCTGAACATCTTATTTTTGCATTTAACCAAATAGAAGAGCCATTGAATGATAGATTACCTATAACCTATAAATTAAGTTGGGGAAAAAAAAAGGTTAAAAAGCTAATTTAAAAAGGTAAAAATGTCAGGTTAAAAAAGGTAAAAAGTTTATTAAATGTTAAAAATTCCAAGAGAAAAAATGAAAAAAGGACAAAATTCAACACTATAGGCTTGAAATCTTTTTTCAATTTCAATAAGCGCCCTATGAAAGGTTAAGATTGTTTTTTCTTTCCTAACATAGATGGCTTCCTTCTTTCCTCCCAAGAATGTCCTTTGTCCATAAGGTGTAGATGTACTGCTTGTGTGAGAGGAGGGCGCTACTTCTGTGTTAGGCCATGCATCTGTGGAGAGGTTGTTTGTTTTGTCCAATAGAAAGATCAGGGCATTGACCTGCAGATGACACTCTGCTCAGATTAGATCTTTAGGATGAACTAGTCTCTGTTTATGGATCTTGTTTGGTTTGAAATGTTCTGGGATTTTGTGTTTGGAGAAAATCCTCTTGAGTTTTTCAGAGCCTCCAGAAACATCTGGGATGGAGATGTTTTTTTGTTTAATCTTCTCAATTTTCTTTGCTGATTTGACAAACACCCAGTTTGTGTCTCCACAGGTTTGAAGAGCATCATAGTGTGTTTCTGTTCTTTGTTCTTCCCTTCTGTTTTAGTTCGGCTACTCTATAAAACCTGGAACTCAAACGATATTTCTGACATTTTGAATTGAAAAAGCTTCCTGGATGGAAGAGAAACGTCTTCAAACTTGGAAACAAAGAACAGTGGATTGTTTTTTAACTTTTTTGGAATGACTCTGACCTGGATGACTGAGAATCTACACCAGCGGACTTCATGAGGAGTTTAAAAATGTAAATAAAAACACAGTTTTTACCTGTGATTAAGGCGGTGTGTTCATCTCCACAGGCGATCCTGTAAGGTACGTCGTTCTTCAGCCAGAACTTACTGGGGATGTTATCTGCAAACTTGCTCTTTCCAAATGTGAAAACGGCTCCTGATTCTGCAGGAAGATGAGAGTAAAAAAACAAACAAAAACTATTTACCGTTAGGCAATACCAGGTAGGTGCCTAGGGCCCCAAGTTCCTGGGGCCCCCATCAAACTCTGTTTACATGCATGGTTGACACAGCAATTCCTTATTTGTGCACATTAATTATGTTTTTAACTAAAATTCCATCAGAACGCTGATAATATAAAGTGTGTCTCAGCCCAATCTTTCATTCCTTTAGAGACAGCATGAAAAGTCAGCTGAGTACAAAACATAGAGAGAAAAAGACAAGAAGAGAGGGACAAGAAGAGAGGGACACAACCTAGAACAGATGATGGATGTCTATTCTATTAACATTTCTCTACCTGGAGAATGGGGCTGTTTTATGTCTTGTCTTCTCCATTCAGAGGGCCCCCTGCCTGTCTGCACTAGGGCCCCAGATTTCCCTAAATCCGCCCCTGATCATCCTTTAAACATCTTTAAATTAAAACAGTCAAATAAAAAAACAGGTTTTCTCTTTAGAACCTTTTAAATCTATTTTAAACTGAAGCTAAATGTGATCTGGAGGTGAAAATCATCTGAGGTGTAAATTTAATGAATCCTTAAAAACAACAAACGGAGCACATAAAGTTAATGTTGAAGAAAATATGAACTAATATGTTCTTTATTCGTTAGCCTGTGGGCTAATGCAGGAGCTAATGTGGGGATCTAAGGTAGCTAATTACCCGGACGTTGCTAGGTTACGCACTTTCTACGTTAATATCACAAAATTCTCCTTTAAAGCTCCGACATTAATCTAAATCATCTTTATTTCACCTGGTATCTCGTCTTCGTTCTCCTCTGCCATCTCTAACGGGACTTTAATCCGCTTTGCTCGCTGTTTTGGGCGTGTTGTCGCTCTAGCTAGCGACAACCCGGAAGTAAACAACATGTCTCCTAGGAAACCAAGCGTCGGCTTTGACCTCTTAAAGGAACAGCACAGATTTAGGAAAACTCTGCTGTCCTACTTTGGTAAAACTCACAGAATTATTCATTAGGATTTGATTATTGCATTTAAAAGAAATGAAAGTAAAACGCGAGGATAAAATAGATATATTACATCAGGATATATTTATTAATGCTAATTGCAATAATTTAAAACACAAACCCAGCAGTAGGAGTTGAACATATGTGTTAGAGCTATTTATTCCTTATATACACTTTGAATTGTGTAAATAAATTCCTAAATTTATATATATATATATATATATATATATATATATATATATATATATATTTACAGAGTTTATTGTAGGTTAATAACTGTTGATTCTATTTATCTTTGTTTTATTATTTTCTATTATTTATTTATTGTTCTGAAGTGAGACAGAAAATGATGTGGATTAGTCCACTTTCTATAAGTTTAGGGGCCAGGAGGCATTTTGGGTTTGGGGCCCATGGTTTTTAGCAGAACAAGAGAGGTAGTAGAAAGAATAAATGAAAGTTTGAACTCTGTAATCTCTGGCTGAAATAGGAAAATATATCATCGAGAACAATCATGAAGTTTGGACGTTGAACATTCTTTTGCCCGATTATAGAAACCTGACCCCAGTGCCTTAATGATGGCTTAATGGAACCTTTTTTAATGGATGTTTGACTTGGCAAACAATAAGCCACGATATGGAAGAGGATTAGGGCCACTGAAAAAAAAAAAAAAAAGCAAACTGATTTTTACATTATTTATATTTCAGTTTAATAATGGATAAGGTCAAATTCTGAGATTAAAGTCAGATTTCTGAGAAAAAAGTCAGAATTCTTAAACAAAAGTCAAAATTCTGAGATTAAAGGCATTTTATACATTTATATTTTATACATTTTATACTCCAGTCTGCCACATCATTACATCATCATGCATGTTAGCAGATGAGGAGACATGAAGACACAATATTACACTTTGTTCTTAGTTGAAGGACGCCTCTCTCATTCCATTCCCCAATATTTGCAACATACAGAATGAAGATTATTATGATTATAACTGTATATCTGGACATAGGAACTGTCTTAATTACATAAACTATTAGGGAAAACATCAGTTCTGACAAACAACAGGCAGCTAATACCAAGGTGTAATAAACTGACACATCATCAATGATAATTATCCCAATAAAATAAAAGAACTCTGCACAGGTATAGAAATTATTTATAGTTTTAAACTGAACTTTTTCATCTTTGTTAATACAGAAAATAATTGAAAATCTGGTTCTGATCTCAATAACTTCCATTTCAGAAAACATGTTTAACCCTTTATAGAGCAAGTTAACATTTTGATCACTTGCATACCACTTACTAATGGAGCCCACCGTCCCTAAGTGAGGTCTAGAAGCACAAGATCTATATCCAGCCACTCAGCAAAGATCCTGCTACATGTCTATACATCTTATTTTGGCATTTGACCAATTAGATGAGCCCTTAAATGATAGATTATCTACTGGAAATTAAATTAGAAAAAAAAGTGAAGTCAAGAAAAAAAGGTAAAAAGCTTATTGAAAAGTTAAAAAGTAAAGTTAAAAAGTTAATAAGCCTAGTTAGTTATATTTAGGTTTATAAACTAAAAATTGTAAGTGTAAATTTGTTTCTTTCACTCTCAGAGTGCTTTTTACGAATTTATTAAAGAACAACTTTTGTTATTTTTATTTATATATTCGGGAAAGTTGGTGTTTTTTTAACATTGACATTAATTTTTGCCATCTAAATATCCATATCTTCTGAATGTTACAAAGGTAATAATGTCTTGCCCTGGATTCCAATAACACTATTGATATTTTAACTATATTGGTATTTCACTAGGTGGCCTATAAAGGGTTAAAGATAAATTCCTCTTCATTGGGAGAGGGAAAAAAGTCCTTATTTATATTTACACTTATCATTTTGTTGTTGAATCTGAGATGCGCAAAATCGTATCTTTCTATAAGAAGAGTGGGAAAGATAGGAATTATCTCTGCAGGCAATCTAAGTTATATTTTCTTTTAAATTCTGTGTAATCTAGAATATCACCTTTTGTGTGATGAACAATGGCCCAAATACCTTTTTCCTTCCAGTCCTTGTAGTACAGAATTTTTTCTCTCATACGCTAATTGCAATAATTTACAGAACAAAACAAAAAAAACACAATTCCTTTAAAATATTTTTGTTCCCATTAAGTTCTGACTCAGCCTTACTTCTCCACCCGTTTCCTTATGATTTTTATTTTCCAGTCACCTACAGTTACAAAAATCTGAATGCACCAGTGACTCAAACAACAGAGTGCACCTCCTACTCACAAGATGCCTGCATAGGGCGTTTCTGTCCCATTGTAACTTCTTCAGTGGTGAAAGGAGGCATGAATCAGGTAAAAGATTCTTAAGTAAAACCTTGATCCAATGTTTTCTATCAACCGACTCACCAAATGTAATTATTGCCCAGCCCTCCAAACCGACTTCTTTTGGAACCTGTTCTATTCAGAAATGGCAGCACTTCTAGGAATTCTACCCACTGCTGAGTAATGAGGCCGCTCATCCATTCCCTCCCAATTTGTGTTAAAGGCACGCAACACTCCCAATGCGCATGCAGCCCTCCCAGTGTTCATGCAGCTCTCCTAATGTGCATGCTGCTCTCCTAATGCGCATGCAACACTCCTAATGCTCACGCAGCTCTCCTAATGTGCATGCAGCACTCCTAATGCGCATGCATCACTCCTAATGTGCATGCAGCACTCCTAATGCTCACGCAGCTCTCTAATGTGCATGCAGCACTCCTAATGCGCATGCATCACTCCTAATCGCATGCAGCACTCTAATGTGCATGCAGCACTCCTAATGCTCACGCAGCACTCCTAATGCGCATGCATCACTCCTAATGCTCATGCAGCTACTCTAATAGCGCATGCATCACTCTAATGCGCATGCAGCACTCCTAATGCGCATGCAGCACTCCTAATGCTCACGCAGCTCTCCTAATGCGCATGCATCACTCCCTATCGCATGCATCACTCTAATGCGCATGCAGCACTCCTAATGTGCATGCAGCACTCCTAATGCGCATGCATCACTCCTAATGCGCATGCATCACTCCTAATGCGCATGCAGCACTCCCTAATGCGCATGCAGCAGCTCTAATAATGCGCATGCAGCACTCCTAATGCGCATGCAGCACTCTATCGCATGCATCACTCCTAATAATGCTCACGCAGCTCTCCTAATGTGCATGCAGCACTCCCAATGCGCATGCATCACTCCTAATGCGCATGCATCACTCCCTAATCATACATGCAGCACTCCTAATACGCATGCAGCACTCCTAATGCTCACGCAGCTCTCCTAATGTGCATGCATCACTCCTAATGCTCACGCAGCTCTCCTAATGTGCATACAGCTCTCCAAATGCGCATGCAACACTCCCAATGCGCATGCAGCACTCCTAATGCGCGATGCAGCACTCCTATGCGCATGCAGCACTCCTAATCGCGCATGCAGCACTCCCTAATAGCGCATGCATCACCCTAATAATACTCACGCGCAGCTCTCTAATGTGCATGCAGCACTCCTAATCGCGCGATGCATCACTCCCATCGCGCA
This sequence comes from Cyprinodon brontotheroides, assembly GCA_018398635.1. NCBI lineage: Eukaryota > Metazoa > Chordata > Actinopteri > Cyprinodontiformes > Cyprinodontidae > Cyprinodon > Cyprinodon brontotheroides. The sequence continues at coordinate 4,595,516 of JAGKQL010000067.1, read as the reverse complement.
TGCATCACTCCTAATGCGCATGCAGCACTCACAATAAGCATGCAGCACTCCTAATACTCACGCGAGGCTCTCTCTAATGTGCATGCATCACTCCTTAATGCTCACGCAGCTCTCTAATGTGCATGCAGCACTCCTAATCGCATGCATCACTCCCCTATCGCGCATGCAGCACTCTAATGCGCATGCATGCACCTCCTAATGCTCACGCAGCTCTCCTAATGTGCATGCAGCTCTCCAAATGCGCATGCAACACTCCCAATGCGCATGCAGCTCTCCTAATGTGAATGCTGCTCTCCTAATGCGCATGCAACACTCCTAATGCTCACGCGAGCTCTCCTAATGTGCATGCAGCTCTCCAAATGCGCATGCAACACTTCCAATGTGCATGCAGCACACCCAATGTGCATGCAGCACTCCTATGTGCATGCAACACTCCTAATGTGCATGCAGCACTCCTATGTGCATGCAACACTCCTAATGTGCATGCATCACTCCTAATGCGCATGCATCACTCCTAATGCGCATGCAGCACTCCCAATGCGCATGCAGCACTCCCAATGCGCATGCAGCAATCCTAATGCGCTTGCAACACTCCCAATGCGCATGCAGCAATCCTAATGCGCATGCAACACTCCCAATTTGCATGCAGCACTCCTAATGCACATGCTACACTCCTAATGTGCATGCAGCAAACCCAATGCGCGTTTCCTTGCGGGTGAAAATAAATGCTCAGGGCCACTAGAAGTATTTTTGATTTTGGGGTCCTGTGATTTTTTTTTTCTGAGCCTATAGGCCTATTTAAAATACAAGTAAAAAGAAAATCAATACATAGAAATATATAACTTTATTGTCATATACACTTATACACGTACAGTAGGTTTGATCAGCCGGCAGGAGCCTGAGTCACTGTGTTTATGTCACACAGGATTCTATTAACTCCAAAATCCTTTTACAAAAAACCGTAATTGAACAGTTCTCAACGTCCATTACACAAAGAACGCAAGATCAAAGTAACACTCTAACATACCATGGTTACGTCAAACTGCACAAATAGATATGCAATTGTGCAGCAGCAACATGCTCTTACTTTGAGCTACAGACGGGTTGCCATGGTTACAGGTGTTCAAATGTTGAAGTGCGCTCTGAGGTCGTGGAGATAAAAGTCCCCCTGGAATGTGTCTTTAATCCATATTTCCTCCTCGTTTCTGATATTAGACTATTTAAATTTACTAGTCTGATTCAGTGATTCCAGGAGCTTGTGTTGATTAGGCCCTCAAAATATTTTAATTAAAATCCAAACACACGTAATAGTAAACATTTTAAAAAAGTCAAAATAATTTCCCAAAATGTTCATAAGAAACGTATAAATTGTGCAAAGTATTTTTAATACATTTTTTTTAAGCACCCCCACTTCCTGTGGCCATGCTTGTAAATACAGTTGACAGACTCTGCCATTGTAAACCACAAGAAGAAAAATAACAGTTGGCCTCGGGACTGGGTTTCAGCTGGAGGTTCTCCCTGTTCAAAGGGTTTTTTCTCTCCCACTGTCGCTACAAGCATGCTTAGTGTGAGGGATTGCTGAAGAGTCAATGAGTCGATGCAATCAGCTGGTTTTCCATAGATAGAAAACTTTGAATCAATCTCTGACTGGATGATCTGGTGAACTGGAAAGTGACCTGAGATGACATGATGTGAAGTGGAGCTATAGAAACAAAATGAATAGAATTGAACACACAAGATGTTGTAAGCTAGTGATATTAGACTATCAGTTATGAGCTTATATCCAAGAACAGAAAATTAGTAGCTGAAACCCGTCTGGAAAATCAACGAACAAGGAGTGAATGGATGAAAATAAATCCAGATTTTCCCAAAAAATATATTCTCTAAAAACAGCAACACTTCGCCTTTTTGATCAAATCATTTTGTCATGCCACTATTATGGAAACTCAGGGGGAGGAGCCAACTAACATAAAAAAAAACCAGAAACATAAACAGAAATGATAAATGATTTAAAAAGATAAATGATAAAAGAGAAGATAAAGAATCCTAACCATTAACCCAAACACCTAAAAAGCAGAACTATAGCAGCCAGCATTGAGCTGGAAATCCAAGATGGCTGCCTGGTCTATGTAGAGCACGCTTTGTCTTTTTCCTTTTCCCCTTTCTTTCCAGTTTTTTGATAACTGAAAAACAAATATTTAAGCAAACAAAAGGACTTAATATTGTCTGGTCTATTGTTACAAATATTTGGTTGCCAATTAGGAAATATTTAGTTTGTTAAATAAATATTTAGCTACAAACTAAAGCACCAAAAGATGCATCTATGTCCCTGCATCAATGATGCAGGGACATATCCCTGGTAAGAGACCTAGATCTCCCACCTATCTGACACTTACCAAGCACTTACTCATGCTCAGACAGTCTTATATCTCCAAAATTGTGATAATACTTTAATTATTTAAGTGATTTTTTTATATAAACAGCAAATATTTGATTTAACAAAGCTACATGTTAACCTGAAAACATTTTGGTAATTATTCTGCTTTCTGTTCTCCTACAGCAACAAAAGCCAAACAAGTATAAAATTTGGAATTTAAAATGTCAATACAGAAACGATATTTCTTTTATTATTTGTTCCTGAAGCTGAATCATAATGCACGCCGTGACATTAGGCCAGGCTAGATTTTTCTTTCTTCTTCTTATTGATTATCTAAAATATGGAATATTAGCCTAATACAAATCAAGTAAAATAGCTAAGAAATAAAGTCGTAATTTAACTTTGAATCATAAAGTCGTAACATTACTTGAGGAATAAAGTCATAACATTACGAGGAATAAAGTTAGCAATAAAGAGATAAGAGAATAAAGTCGAAACATTATGTTAAGAGAATAAAGTCGTAAAATTACGAGAATAAAAGTACGAGAATTAAAGTTTATGTTCACGAGAATAAAGTTGTAATATTACAAAGGTAAAGGTCTTAAAGTTAGGCATTGGAATAAAGTCGTGAAATTAAGGGGAATAAAAGTCAGAACATTGGCTTATGAATAAATGGTGAGTAGAATTATGGGGAATAAAGTCGTCAGAACATTACTGAGAGGAGCCATAAAGTGGCAGAAAAGAGTACGAGAATAAAGTTGGCGGCTGCATATTACCAAGAATAAAGTCGTGAAATGCTACGAGAAATAAAGTCAAGCAAAATTATATGAGGGAATAAAGTCAGAGACATTACGAGGAATAAGATGAAATACATTGGACAATAAAGTCAGAACATTATCAGAATAAAAGGAAGGTTTAAATGGAGGTGAATAAAGTCTATAACATTACGAGAATAAAGTAAGGCAAATTACGAGGTCAATAGTTAAGTCATAAAGTGTACTGTTAGAGATAAAAGTCGCAATTACTGCTTTTGGTAGAATAAAGTCGAAATTGCTAAGAATGGGGAGCAATTCTCATTTCACGAGAAATAAAAGTCATACCATTACGAGAATAAAATCTGTTTCGTATTACGCAGAATAAAAGTCAAAATTGCAAAGAATAAAGCCCGCATAACATTCACGAGGGATAAAGTCGCAACATTACGAGAATGGCAGGTTTGTAAAACATTATGAAGATAAAGTCGAAAAATTACGCAAGAATAAAGTCAAGTAACATTAGCTGAAAAGAATAAAGTGGTAAAATTACTACAGAATAAAGTCCTAACATTAAGAGAATAAAACCGTAAAATTACAAGAACAAAGTCGTAATGTTAAGAAAATAAAGTCCTAAAATGTAACGAGAAACAAGTTATTCTTTTATGCCAACTCTTTCCCAGAATCCCCTTTCTTTTCCCCAAATGAGGAATGTGGAGCATCCCGCAGTGAAGTTGTAACTTGCTAGCACGTTTGACAAATCAGGTACCCTTAGCAGCGTACCCAAACCCGGGCAGGATGTCAAAGTGACCTCTGGTTGCTG
>JAGKQL010000067.1:4546575-4572007 GCA_018398635.1 Cyprinodon brontotheroides | reverse complement strand
TTAAAAACACTGATCATTTATTGAACAGGATGGAATCATTTCATATTACATACTGGGACACACAATATAGGTACAACCATTGTTGTATAGTAACGAAGTAAAAATACTTCACTACTGTACTTAAGTATATTTTGGAGTACTTTATACTTTCCAAGAGTATACATTTGTTTGAGAACTTTCACTTTTACTTCACTACATTTACAAACTTAATTGCATACTTTTACTCAGATACTTTTTCAATGTTTGGTTAAGTTACTAAAAAAATGAGTGAGAGAAACGCAAGTGACCCCACCTACTGACTACAAAGTCGGGTCTTGCCTGGGTTCGTTCATCAACGCCAATAGGATACGCCTTTTTTCGCAAACCTAGTCTAAATTGATCCTACACTTGGTTGTTTATATTATTTTAAGTGAATTTAACCTTCAAAGTTTACCAAAATGTACTTTAAACTGCACTTACTTTTTATTGCTTTACTACGTGCGCCGGTACATCTATTTTTACAGTAATCCCCTCATACTTAGGAGTACAAGCATTTCAGATACTTTTAAGACTTTTACTCAAGTAACATTTCAGTCGGCCAGTGACTCAGACTTTTACCCAAATTCATATTTTGAGGAGGGAACTTATACTTTTACTGGACTCCGACATTTCAGTACTTTTTAAACACTGGGTACAACTCAGGCCTACCACTTCCACCACCACCTGCTCCTCCTTCATCCGGGTCATAACTAGATCCAGGCCTTTTGGGGAACGCTGATGTGAAATGAAAGGAAAAAAGTTCATTTCTAAACTCTCTTTGCTCCATCTGCGTAAAACACCAGCCACCATAAGGCTACTGACGCCCTTTTTTGTAAGGGTAGCATTTGTTGTTCAATGCGAAAAGCCTTGCTCTGATGGACTCCACCATGCAACCAAAATCTCTGTATGAGTCTAAAGAGAAAGTAGTGGATCATAGTAACCAATGAAAAATAGCCAAAACGCACTTTGACCCAAAATGGCCAATTACCTGTGGGTTTTTAGGGCATACCTCCAAGAGACTTTTTTTTCATGATTCGAGGAGATCTATCTGTGTGCCAAATTTCAAATCTCTGTGACTTACAGTTTCCCCCAACTCATGTTAGGGGGTGCTGTGGCGTAATTTGGCGGCGGCCATTTTGGATTCCATTATAGACTGACTATTTCACGCGGGGGACAATTTACTGCCACGTTTTTGTGAGTTTTTGAATATGCCAAGTCCCTGTAAAATGCGTTCGAAGTGCTACAAGAATAATAATAAGAAGAAACTTTCGAAATACAATAGGCCTTCGCAGCGCTTTGCTGCTCGGGCCTAACGAGGTTAATATGCTCCCAACTGAAACATCTCAAGTTTCCCAGGGAACGTGGGTTTCTGAGACTGACCAAAATTGGAGTAACTGGCAAATGAAATCCAATGGTGCCGTTGAAATAGTCAAGCACAGCGATGGAAGCATTATGCTTTGGATTTGTTTTTCATGCAGAGATTACAGGAATAGTTTAGCATAATTATGAACAGGACCACGGACAGTTACAATGTTGGACCAGAACCACCTTCCTTCAGGTAGAACATATTTATAGATTTACTTTTTTTTTCTGTACAGCCCTTTGGTAAACTGTGGTTGCTTTTAAGTGCTTAACAAATAAAAATGGATTGGAAGATTGATCATGGATGGGTCTTCCAGTGTGATAAAACACTTCAATAAGGCAGTAATGACGTTAATAAAGCATCAGATTCATCTCCAGGAGCGTCCAAGCTGAGTGGTAGATTTCTGATGGAAATAAAGTCTTTGCAGAAACAACAGATGCTTCAGTTTCTCTAAAGAAATGTTCCCAATCACTTATGTCAAGTATGCTGGTGAAGATTCTCAGTCATCCAGGTCATAGTCATTCCAGAAAAGTAAAAAAAAACAATCCACTGGACTTTGTTTCCAAGTTTGAAGACATTTTCCTTCCCATCCAGGAAGCTTTTTCAATTCAAAATGGCAGAAATAGCTTTGAGTTTGAGGCTTTAAACTGTAGCCCAACAAAACCTTATTTTTGTGTAGAAAACATGCAAACTGAAACGGAAGAACGGGTCCACCCCTTTGGAATGGGGGTCGTTTGGCTTCTTTTGTTGGCCTGCAATGCACCATACCCGTCTATGTCTCTAAAAGGGGGGTCATTGCGAACCTTGCAACCCCAACCCCTTTACAGGGAAAAAAGACCTTGCTTATTCAACCAGGCCAACAATTTCACTTTAACGACCCCCATTTCAGAAACATAGACAGGTATGGGGCATTGCAGGCTAACAAAGAAGCCAAACCACCCCCATTTTAAAGGGGTGGATTCGTTCGTCTGTTTCAATTTGCATGTTTTCTAAACTAAAACCAGGCTTTGTTGGGATACTCTATAAAACCTGGAACTCAAAGCTATTTCAGACATTTTGAATCGAAAAAGCTTCCTGGATGGAAGAGAAACGTCTTCAAATTTTGAAACAAAGTCCAGTGGATTGTTTTTTTTTTTTTACTTTTTTGGAATGCTTAAGTCAAGTCTAATATTCTTATAGAATAAGTTAGAGGTTTTGTCAGATTGTTGTGTCGTATTATTAAACCAACCCACCATCAAAGCGTTTGCGGAGTAATCTCCAATGGCATTGGACACATGGGTCAGAACAGGAAGCTGTCGGGAACATTTCCAGTAGGTTACTTCCAGCTCCACAGAATGAAAGTGCGCGGTTTATTGACCTGGGCTGTAATCACCAGGTGAGCTCCTCCCTCTCCTGACTTTGTTCTGTTTAGGGGGGGGGGGAACATTTCCAGTAGGTTACTCAGCTCCACAGAATGAGTGCGGGTTTATTGACCTGCTGTAATCACCTTTTTATTCCCTCATCTGGTGTTTCCTTTCTGGTCAGCTGAGGCTATGAATCCTAGTCACCGTGTTCACTCCCCGGGGCCCCATTTCCAAAAATACAGCGAGGTATGGAAGCTAACCGGCCTGCCAGTGGAGGAGTAAGAATAAATCTCTTCCACCATGGCATATAATATCCATAGATTACTCCTGATTTTACAGGTTTACAGAGCTTCACGTTGAGTTTAAGGTCGTGAAAGATATTTATATGGCATAATATTTAAAGGAAAAGTCCGTCAGCAAAGGGAATAAATTCAATGGATCAAGTATTTATACCCAAAACCACCACGCTTGCAGTGATTTAAATGTGAATTTAGCATTAACTGCAAAAATAAATCCTAAAATTCGCTGATCACTGAGAGCCCGGGAGCGTTTCATTCAAATATACGGGTATGTAAGCCTTAGCCATTCTCCCCTACAAGCTAAATCAATGGGAACTACTAGACACACCTGCAATCAACAACAATTATTGAAGATTTCCAGAGGACATACTTCATTGAAATTCACCAGAGCTATAGTGAAACTGACAATGCCCACGTGCATGGCAGCTGGATGCTGGAATACATCGGGTAAAAGTCAAAAATAAAGAGTTATTCCACCTTTCTGGACTCCTGACTCACTGACGGGCGGGTCGCGGATCAACTAGAAGAGGAGGATTTGGCTAATGCAACTTCTGGCCAGAGAAAACCCGTATTGTATGTAGCCAACATTTGAAGCAGCTAGAATGTTTTCAAGATGACTTGGATAATAGCTGCCAGACAAAACACCAGATACAGCACTGGGACTTCATCAACAGCCAACCACACCGTGACGTCACCAACCAGTAGGTGGCAGTAGTGTTCTTTTGACAAACATGGATGCCTCCAGTAAGCACATTCACATGAAAATTACTCTGAATTAAAACACTGATCATTTATTAAACAGGATGGAATCATTTCAGATTCAAAGTACTTTCAGAAGTTTGCTTTTTGAATGCAACCAGACTTTTCCTTTAATACGTTTATGTTTGTAATGTTTTCATTAAAATCTCCAGATGGTTAAAAGGTTAAAAAACCTGAGCAATTTATGTCTAGAAACTCTTGGTGGAAAACCTTTTTTAGGATTTGGACCAAGGGAGGCTTTAGAACAGGGGTGCTCAAGTCCAGTCCTCAAGAGCTACTATCCTGCAACTTTTTGATGCAGCCCACTTTTAACACACCTGAATCAAATGAGTGGCTCGTTACCATGTCTCTGCTGAGCTAAATGAGGGGATTGAGGTTGTCGATTCAGGTGTGTTAGAGAAGAGCTGCATCTAAAAGTTACAGGAAGGTAGCTCTTGAGGACTGGATTTGAGCACCCTTGCTTTAGAAGAACCATATTCAGGTCATTGAGAGACCAGGCCAGTCGTCCCATCCTTCATCCTGTACAACTCTGGAGGAAGCTGAAGCTCTGAGTTAACCGGCAACAATTGAGCAACATTTATAAAAGCACCTGACCACAGAATTGTGCAGATATTTGCTCACTCTGAGAGTCTGTCTTGGTGTCGGTGAGCCCAACTAGGATCCAAGGCTTTACCTCTTGGTGCTTGAAAACACCCAGGCTTGGCGTGAGGATATCACCAAACTCTCCAGTAGCAGATAAAAGTCTCTAGATTTGGCGCTAGGCGCTCTTTTACATAAATGCGCCAGAGGGCTCTGAAATTGCACTAGATTTAGCAATAAAGTTATCAACACTGCTCTTTGCATGGTTTGTTTTCAAATGGTTTGCTGCTGTCTGTTTGGACCTTTCTGAACATGTGCAGCAAATGGACTGATCCAATATGGTGGACACTGAAGGGGGGGGTGGGGTAGCTCTGAGACATGACATAAGCTTTCTGATGGCCTGTTAGCGAAAGGATTTCTTAAAAACATAATGGCTGTAGAGTTTGGGGTCCCCAGGAACTTGGGGCCTTAGGCAACTGCCTAGTTTTGCCCAATGGTAAATCACCCCTGGCTACACATAGCCACTGCTGCCCTTGGGCACGCTGACCGATGTTAAGCTGCTATAAATGGTAAATGGCATGTACTTATATAACACCTTTATTCAAGTCAGAGACCTGACCAAAGCGCTTTACACTACATTCATTCAACCATTCACGACGCACACACACTCTGATGGTGGCAAGCTACATTGTGAAGCCACAGTTGCCCTGGGGCACGCTGACCAATGTTAAGCTGCCGTAAATGGTAAATGGCATGTACTTATATAGCGCCGTTATTCATTCACCCATTCACACACACCGATGGTGGCAAGCTACATTGTAGCCACAGCTGCCCTGGGGCTCACTGACAGAAGCTGGGGGCTGCCGTACACTGGCTCCACCGGCCCTCTGACCACCATCAGTAAGTTAAGTGTCTTGCCCAAGCGACATGACGACACTGAACGCCAGTTTTAGTCTCGGGCTTGAACCGGCCGATCCTTCTCGATTTCAGGGGCAAACTCCTACATCCAAGCCACGCCACTGTCGCCCACATTATGGTGCCATACACGAGCGCCATTGGAGCCCTCTGACTTCGGATAGTAGGAATGACGGAGTTTAGTGCCTTGCCTTGCTCTAATAGGCAACCCAGCATTTGCAGAACAAAACCCCCTCCTTCCGAGACACAGTCACCAGATTTAAGTCCAATGTCTGAACCCCCATAAAGCACAAAGTATTTTGTTAGAAACGGACAATTAGCTGAATTGTATTTATTACTCTTATCAATAGAAGAAATGCATTATTATATGGTAGTCAGAGAGTCAGACGCATTAAACCTGGATGGATGATTTGATTAGGCAGCTGCAGCCCTTAATGCGTTTGCTGCTCTGAAAGGAAAAAAAAAGAAAATGGTGAGATCATTCATAACCTTCTCTTTAGTAAAGCTAGCTAAGAGATGTTTATGCTTCCATCAGAGATGTTTGAAAATGGCTGCTATAAATAGAAGCTGTCAGGTAATACGTCCCGTCAGTGATCCTAATTGGCTTCCGTACGGAGGTCAGGATGGGTTTCAAACCATCCAACGCAGTGTGGATTTCACTGCTCCAGGGCAGCCGGATCCAACAAATTGAGCTTTAGCGTTTGGCATTAAACGATCTGAAGTGAGCCGCTGTTTATCCAGAGACCGAGTGACTCGGAAACGGTGAACAGAGAGAGAATAAGGTGGGCTTTCTGCTGCTTTCTCTGCCCCCCCCCAGCACATTGGTCGCTCTGTCCTCAGCCTCGCTCAGCCACGGACATTTATTTTTCTTATATTTAAAACAAACATAACAAAAATAAATCAATGCGAAACCTCGAAACCTGACCAAACTGTGTTTAGGAGCCCCTCTGCCCTGTCAGCGAGGGGGGGGGAGGACCACCAATTTCTCCCGGTCAATATTTGAGGAGCTAATTTGGAGAGTTTGTTCTCTCCTTTGCAGGGAAAAAAGAGGGGATTTAGTGAACAGCGAGTGTTTTTCTATCAGTCGTGCTTTTGCATAATGTGGCAGGAGCAGAGCCGCCGCCTTATCTGTCGCCTCGCCGCCTGGGGTCGGCTCTGCCAATAATACTGCTTTGATTAGAGGCTTATCGCAGCGCCGGGACAGACATGTGACCCCTGCTGCAGAACCATAAATCTGACTCCACTCAAAGGGCCCCGACAGCTGGAGTCACGAACCCGATTCAAACACCAGGCAGCAAATAAAAAGATCTAAATGGACAAAAGAATAAAGTAAAATTCAGGAAAAATAATCCTCACGCTCCATGCCCCGATGGAAAATTAAATAAACAACCAATTATAGCAAAACAAGATAGAAAATCTTCCACCTCAGAAAATAACATCAAAGATTTTCTTTCCTTAAATAAAAACCAACCAATTCAAACAAAGAGAAAATGTATCAAAAATTTTAGAAAGTTTTCTCATTTCGGCATAATTAAAAATAAACAAAAAAGAAAGTGTGTGAAGTTAATTTAAAAATGCACGTTTGTAATCAAATAATGAAACATTATTTGCTAATTTGTAATCAAATAAAATAAAAATTTAATTAGAATTTTAGTGGAAAACAATTAAAAGGAATTGAAATAAGTTTTAAAAACAGGCTTTTAGTTTATTCACCTTCAAATTATTTATTTCAGAAATAATTAATCCATATTATTAAAAATGAAAACATGTAAACATTCCTTCCCCTCTAGAGACAAAAACCTCATTTTTAAGTAACATTTCTTAAGTTTTTGCTTCGAATATCAACTCAGGTCATTTAAAACAACCTAAAATGTTTCATTTTTGGATTAAAATAAAATATGTTCAGCGTTCCGTGTTCAGCTGTTCCGTGTTCAGCTGTTACTTGTTCAGCGTTCGCGTGTTCAGCGTTACTTGTTCACGCGTTACGTGTTCGGCGTTACGTGGTTCGGGCGCTTACGTGTTCGGGCGTTACGTGGTTCGGGCGCTACGTGTTCTGCGTTCCCGTGTTCAGCGTTACTTGTTCCGCCGTTCTCCGTGGTTCAGCTGTTCCGCAATTCAGCGTGCCCGTCGTTCAGCGTTACTTTTGTTCTGGCGTTCCGTGTTCAGCTGTTACTTTCTGTTCAGCGTTCCGTGTTCAGCGTTCCGTGTTCAGCGTTCCCGTGTTCAGCGCTACTTGTTCCCATGCGTTCCGTGTTCAGCGTTCGCGTGTTCAGCGTTCCGTGTTCAGCGTTACGTGTTCGGCGCTATTTGTTCGGCGTTACTTGTTCAGCGTTACTTGTTCAGCGTTCCGTGTTCAGCGTTCCGTGTTCAGCGTTCCCGTGTTCAGCGTTACTTGTTCTGGCGTTCCGTGTTCAGCGTTCCGTGTTCAGCGTTATCGTGTTCGGCGTTACGTGTTCGGCGTTACTTGTTCGGCGTTACGTGTTCGGCGTTACGTGTTCTGCGTTCCGTGTTCGGCGTTCCGTGTTCGGCGTTACGTGTTCAGCGTTACTTGTTCAGCGTTACTTGTTCAGCGTTACGTGTTCTGCGTTCCGTGTTCAGCGCTACGTGTTCAGCGTTACGTGTTCTGCGTTCCGTGTTCAGCGCTACGTGTTCAGCGTTATGTGTTCTGCGTTCCGTGTTCAGCGTTCCCGTGTTCAGCGTTCCGTGTTCAGCGCTACGTGTTCCGTGTTCCGTGTTCAACGTTACTTGTTCCGTGTTCAGCGTTCTGTGTTCAGCATTCCGTGTGCAGGTTTATTTTAGGGAATTATAAATTTGGGTTCTTAGCAGCTTAAAACTTTTTTTCATTTTTCCCTAAATTAAGATTTTTTTCATGAATTTTTTTAGAAACTTCATTTAATTAGTTTGTGGATTGTTTTATTCTTTTATCCATTCTTTTATCCATGTTTTATGTGTTCAGTGCTCACAGCATTGCATTTTAATCTTCCGTTTTATGTTTATCTGTATATAACAACTGATGATTCATATATTTTGATTTATTTTAATTGGAAGTTTTATTCTTATAGAAATTGAGGAATTCTGGCTGCATATTTACCAATAAAAGGTTTTTCCATCATAAATGGAAAAGCTTCACATATTTTGAACAGTTCTTTCAGCTAATTGCATCTTTTAGTGTATTTTTACTCTAATTCATGGTTTAAACAATCATTTCAATAATCCATCATCAGAATAATCCTTTCAGTCCTACACATGTTCAGTTTATTTTGCCTTCGGTTTCTGTAAAACATTATGACCAAACTTTTCCTTCACCCATGAAAAGCTAAACGTTTGGTCCTTCCTTTTATTTAGAGTTCTTGTATTTTTTTTTTCGTTTTGAAGATTGACCTGAAATCTCAGCTTCTTGTTCCTCTTCAGTCTCTCCCTCTGCTGTGCTCTCAACGTCGGGCGCATTTGGCTTCAGCGCCGACCTCCAGCGGCTGTCGCGGCGCCATAAATTAAGCCTCACAGAGCTGCAGCACTAAATAGCCTGAAAAGGGCAGCGCCGAACAGAACCAGCCTTCCAACAGAAGCAGCCGCCCAGGCGTTAACTCAGGTTAGCGCCGTCAGACAGGAAGTCAGGGGTATGGAAGAAAAACTGTCTCATTGGAATCTGCCTTTTTTTGTACATCGTATTTGATTTCCTTACACTGAATTTATATCTGGTTAAAGTTTGTCTGCAAAAAATTACGCTGCAAAAAATTCAGAAGCAAGAAGCTTTGACCAAAATATGAGAAAAAAACAACCTTAAACAGAGGGAGGGGGGAGCTTTCAAAACCCTACAATGCAGCGATAGAGTTGATCCCTTCCCGCCATCATTTCAACCCCAACCCCTTTACAGCGGAACAGAAGAACTAGCCTCTTCAGCCAGGCCAACAATTCCCTCTAACCAGGGTTCCGGGTCAGCCTTCTTCAAAAATAAAAACTAAGGCCTCAGTGGTATTAAAATGTCTTAAATCAGTCTTTAGTAGGTCGTAATTTTTAAAACATCATAAATAGGATTATTTTATTACGATTTGTTTTGTAATCTAAATAAAACATTAAAATTATTTATTTTTTATTTTTTAAAATAGCATTTCGCCATTATTGGTTCCGTCCGATAAGCGGAACCAATAAAAGCGTTATTGCTGCCGGGACATTTGGGAAGTGCACCATTAACTTTTTGTCTGGAAAATATGAGCAAGTGTAAATGTAACCAAAATCATCTCCAGCCAAGAGTTTTCTCCATGGCTAAAACCAGGGAACATACATGAGGCTCAGTGGATTTACAAGCGATTCAAGCTCAGATTGATGGGAATTAAGGCAGTGGAGTCATGAGCAAATGTGAAGCACAAAGCGTCAAAATGGAGTTACCGAGAAACAGCCCGGTATTTCTCGAAGTTTTAGTTCCACCCTTGTCTCTACCGCGCCTCCACTTATCACCAAATCAAACATACTAAGAAAATGAAACCATACAAAGAAAAAATAGCTGCTAAAAAGACTTAGCACTGGTTAATGTTATGTTGTGGCTTTAAAAACTGATTTTGTTTGTTCCCTACTACGCTCTAAAGTTTGTGAATTCAGTTAAATAATTGTTCAAATATATCTGTCATTTGTGTGTTTTTTAGCTTTCTTCCCTGTACATGGGGGAAGCTTTTTCAAAATTTGAAACATTAGTGCAGTGGTTTTATGTTATAATAAACCTTTAGGTTAAGTTGTTGCAAGCAGGTTTTTCTTGTGTTTCTTCTGAATTTGGTCTTAAATTTTTATTTCAAGCGGCATTAAAAAGTCTTGAATTTAGCTTGCCTTATGCTGTAGGAACCCTGTTTAACAAAGATTTATACCTTAAAATCCCAACACACACACAACTCCCCCCAGGGGAACCAACCCACCCCCAACATAAAGAACTTTCTCACACTTGATCATTTGGAGGAACAACAACTTCAGTTCATCAAGGCCGTTCCCTGTTAGGTTAATATATCTCTCACTGGTCAGATGGATCTCCTAATTTATGCCATGGAGGAAACTGCGTAACTCATTCTTATCTCTCAGGACTTTCGTTTGGAGTTTTTTAACTTTTTGGAAAGAAGGCGAGTCTTTTTAAAAAATCCTCCACAATTTAAACTCTGATATAGCTGCAATAAGACTATAACACCCCGTTTCATTTGTTCTGTGCCGTCTGCAACCAGCAGATACTCGATCCGTAGGAGACGAGCAAACGATGAGCGACGCAAATCAAACCTCCAGGGAGGAGGATGAACCAAACGACAGGAGGAACAGCAGCAGCAGAGCGGCACAGACCAAGGTACCCCTGTGCTCCAATCCATCCAGATTACAGCATGTAGAGGAAAATCTGGCCTTTATGGAAGAGCCTGTTGGCTCCAGAAACCTGCATCCTTTAATGTAGCTCCTACTTTCTATTAAATGTGAAGGAAACACTTTTTTAGATCATTTCCTGGATGAAAAAATGTGAAAAATATCATTTATCATGCGCTGCTTTTTTGGTTTTAACTGATTAAATCCCACTTAAAAAACAAAAAACCCTGATATTTGTAGTTGAGGCAAAATAATCTGTTTTAGTTACACGTAGAATTTAGTTCATGATGTCAAAGGACAAAGTTAGACGAAGGCTTTAAACGTCTCCTCTCCCTCCGGCAGTCTGCGCCCGTCACGGCCCGCCCTGTGGAGCGACCGGCCTCAAAACCAAAGAAGAAGAAGGTGGGGCTCTTCAGATGACCCAAACATCAGAGCGGCTTCCTGTTTTAAAGCTTTAACTGCGGCGGACTGTTTTAGACTCTGAGTTTTAAATGTTTTAGATTCAATTGTTGAAGTTTTAAATCCAAACACATTCAAACTGTTTTAAACCTTCAGCTCTATCATAGAATTTCTGTTAAATAAACTTGGTTTTAAACTTTTAATTGATGTTTTGTCACCGTTTTTTCACATAATGTGCTGGCTCAGTTTTTAACGGAACAAATTCCGCCCGAAAATTCCATATGTGAATTAAACAATTCCAGCTCCCAAACTATAATTTGGAAATAAAATTAATTGTATTTGTGGGACTGAAGGCATTGAGGAATATTTTGCAGGTGAAACCACTATTTTAAATGTCACCATGTCTGATTTATAAGTGATTGAACAAAGAAAAAATTGAAAATATTTAGTATCATCAATTTTTTTCAAAAATAAACACCATGAAACCCCAATAAAAAATGTGGATGAACCCTCAGACTTTATAGATCCACATCTTGACTATAAGTCAAGCAAATTGGGAGTGGGAAAATAGAGATAGAATGATGAAAAAGGGGTCCCCATGTCCTCCAGCAGTCTAAGCCTATAGCAGCAGAACTATAGAGATAGCTCAGTAGCAACTTCAATCCACCAACAGAGCCGCTGCTGGCTGAGAATTTTGTGCGCTGTGACACATCTCCAAGAAGCCATTCTGAGCCCTACTAGCGTTTTCTTTCTTATATATATAATTAAAAAGGTTACAAAGGACAATGACGACAATGACGGTCAACAGAAAAGTTTGACAAAAACCTCCTCATCCAACTCACTGGGTTCATCTAAAATAACAAGGGACCACACCCCCTAAGCAATCCCCCCAGCTGTGTCACCAAAATAATAAACAAAATATAAACTGTTAACTTTGGCTCTAACACTCAGGATAACCTGAGCCAATCTTACTATAAGCTTTATCAAATAGATCCACATCTTGACTGTAAGTCAAGCTAATTTGGACTGAATAAGTTGAAGCATGTTTGTTCCACAAAGGAGTTAGTGGGCAGTGTGCTAGGATGAAATGGGATTTTCGGCCAAAAGTGCAAAATGCATTTTTTGACTCATTAAAGGGAATCATTTAGTCTTTTCTTTGAAATTTACCAATAATATCACGTAACTGAGTAGAAAATAAGAATAACAGAGCAAGTTTATGTAACGCATGCCGGTTACATCGCCTGAAATGGTGGAATAATGACCTCTGACCCCTCCTTGGAAAGGTCTGAGCCTCTAGTTTCCAATGATGGCGGCCATTAGGGGGCGGGGCTAAAAGTAGCTGCTTTTGCATTATTCCTGCAGAGTCACACATGTCAGGTGGAATTTTAATATCATTTTAGTTGTTAACACAGCTATCTACGGAGGAGAGGATTAGGGCCACTGGGAAAAAAAAAAAAAAAAGTTAACTGATTTAAAAAAAAAAATAATTTCAGTATAGTATGGGAAAAAAAAAGTCAGAACTCTGACCTTAATCTCAGAATTCTGACTTTAATCTCAGAATTTTGACTTTTCTCAGAATTCTGACCTTTTTCAGAATTCTCACTTTTTTTTCTCAGAATTTTGACTTTTTTCTCAGAATTCAGACTTTTTCCCATGTTAAACTGAAATAAAATAAAAAATCAGTTAACTTTTTTCAGTGGACCTAATCCTCTTTCACGTAGCTATAAAACTAAATGTACTTGTGAAAAAAATAACTAGAACTAGAGATTTGAAAGGCGTGTGGATGAAACACCATGTGACTGTGTTTTGGTCATTTCTATAAATAGATCAACTTGAGCAGGATTCAGTAGGGCTTGGTACCGAGTCCTTAAAGAGGTTTTTAAACATTGACTGGATGTTTTTTTCCAGACTCAGACACAATGAGCCGCTCTCATCTTTCTCGGACCTCATGGAGATGTTGACTCAAGGTGTTGCAGCATCCCTGGAATGTCATTGAAGTCTTCTGTTTGCCTCATCGGCTCCTTTTCAGATTTCTCCAGAGAAAACCTTCAGTTTCCTGAAACTCCCACATCTTCAGCAGGAAAACCTCAATAAACAGGAATTCTTTGCCTCCAGTGAAGCACATTGAGATAAAAATTACTCTTAACTAAAAACACTTATTATATATTGAACAGTTTGTAATAATTGAATGTTTAAAGTAATTTGAAAAGTTTAAAGCCTTACCATGAGCTCTGATTCTGGGTGAAAAACACCTGACTGTGCGCGCGCCTGTCCTGACGTCGCTCCATCGCCAGGCTGAGCGCGCGCCCGTGCCATCAGGATGGGAGGAGAGGACCGGGCAGAGGGCAGGTCCAGCAGGGCGCGGTCCTCCTCCTCATCTGTCCCGCTGTGGGATCTCTTCCATTCCCACTCAGCTGCCAGGCTGCGGCGCACTGAGAGTCCTGCCAGGCCCACGCAGCTGCCGCGCCTCAGAGTGGCAGCTTTCAACCTGCCTGCCAAAATAAACTCACCTCACCTATTTATGCCCCCTGCCTCCTGCGCAGCTCCTCTGGACGCCTTGACGCGCGTGGGATGGTCACCGGTGGGGACTCTGCGATGAGTCCTGCTCCACCCTCACCTGTCTAATCCCACAGTCTGAGAGAAAGTGGGGGGACACTTCCACGCTTCTTCGGCCACGCCGCGGGGAATGCAGCTCCCCACGCTGGTGACGTGCCTGGCCGGGTGCGCCTTCCTCCTGTGGCCGCTCAGCGAGGGCTGCGGGCCGGGGAAGGGCCACGGCAGGAGGCGGGCCCCGCGGAAGCTGGTGCCGCTCATCCTGAAGCAGTTCAGCCCCAACGTGGCCGAGCAGACCCTGGGGGCCAGCGGGAAGTTTGAGGGGAAAATCACGCGGAACTCTGAGCGCTTCAAGGAGCTCATCCCCAACTACAACCCGGACATCATCTTCAAGGATGAGGAGAACACAGGTGCAGACCGCATGATGACCCAGGTAACACCTTTCTAACTCTTTATTTTATTTCATGTTTGTTCAGATTTAAGCTGATTTTTTCTCCATCTTTGGTTTATGAAAGCTGCCTGTTTGCGCCGCCATTCTCAGAGCTGCCTGCGGCTTGTTGACACAGTGGAGCCTGACTGAGGTGACCAGCCTGGGTCCAAGCTGGAGCCTCAGAGCTTCACTGTGGGCAGCTCGTGCGTAAAAGAGGGCAACCCTTTCTAAAAATGGCCCCGCAGCGGCCGCTCTTAATTAAAACACTCTGTCCTCTGTTTCACAGCAGCTTCTTTTGCTGGAAAAAAAAAAAAAAAAGGCAAACTTCACATTTGGTTAGAGGATTTACCATCAGGCAATACAAAGCAATTCCCCAGGGGCCCTAGTTCCTGGGGGCCCCATAAAACTTTACATTAATTATGTTTATGATAAAAATCCTTTCCTTAAAATGCCATCAGAAGGCTTTATTAGTGTCCACCATATTGGAGAGAAAACACAATTAGAACAAGTTAATTGATAAAATGACTTTAGTCTTTGGCGCTCAGACCACGGCAGGAAACTTTGCACTGAATTTTGATTGAAATGACAATAAAAACACTGTGGTTAATTCTGCACATCAATATACTAACATTAAAGATGATAAGCAGAGAATTCCTGCTCTTTTCAGAAATAGATTTTGTGTTTTATGGGGTAAAGAGAAAATGATGAGTCTCTGCAAGTCTTCAGTGAAATCATAGAGAAATATTTCAATAAAAAATCTAAATTATCAGTTTATGTAGATATTAGTACCTGTAAATATCAATTTTATGCAGAATAATTACTGATAAAAGTAGGTAAGTAATGACAATTGTAGAGATGTTCGCACAAAAGTCAAACCTGAAAAGAATTTTATCCACTATGCCTTTTATGTAGAAATCACGGATGTTTGAATATATTCCTCTATCTGTTAGCAAAGGTTGAGAAAAAGTTTGTCTTTATTTAGAAAACATGGATGTTTTTCTCATTATTTTCCTGTTGGAACAGATTGAACGTGAGGTGTTGGTGCCTATCGACTTTCAGCCACCCCTCAGCGTATATTTTTACTGCCATATTTTTAGTTTACATGTTTTATTTTGTATTATGCAAATTTTTTGTTATTATGACTCTTATTTTGAAAGGTTTCTTTAGGAAGTGGAATCTAGCATGTTCGCTGAAAAACTAGAAGAAAAAGATGCACACAACATGAAGGCATGACATTTGCAAGTTTTACAAAAGAAATTTAAGTTTAAGGTCCTTTATTTCTCATTTCTACCTAAAAGGAAGGGGTCAGCCAGCGAGGGTTGTTTTATATGTATTTATATTATTTTTTATGTCATTTTCTACTCATGAAACCATCTCATTTAAGTTTATGTTGTATTTTTGGATTAGGCTATTGGTTTTACAGTGTCAATGGCGAAAGTATAAGATTTTTCAATAAAACTGACTTCACACCAGCAGTAACGAACTCTTTATTGCTGTCAAGAAAGGGTGGAAGTGATATATATATTGGTTACTGGACACCCTTATAAAATTTTCTGGCTCGCCTCTGGAGGCGGCAGTTGCCTGCGGACCCACAATCTCTTGGGGGCCCCATCACTTATTACCTGGGGTGGACCCTCGCATGACTAGCCAGACTAGAGCGTCTCTTTGCTGATATAATGGTGGGAAAAATTCCTCTTAAACCCTCCTGATACTGAAGTGACTGACCCGGGACCCATTTATACGCAACTTACATGGCAGATTTTCAACAAGATGGTGAGACGTTTAAACACAACACCAATAGCAAAACGGTGGTACTTTTGATAATAATATCATACACTCATATAATATGTTTCAAACTGCAATAAAGATCTTAAGAACAACGTATTTAAGTATTTTATTTTTTACACCACAACTTGGAATTATGGGTAATCCAGATTAAAACAATAACTGTTACGTACAATGTGTTAGCGACGACGGATAGCAAAAAGAGGTACTTAAGAGGATTCCAGAAAAGAAAAATTAAAAGAAGAGCTGCTGGAAGAACGGAAAAAACTTCCCAAAATAAACACTTTCCTTTAAAGAACCAAAGAGGCAGAGGTGGAAGTTGCTGGAACAGAGAGTAAAGATGGCGACCGGGAGATGAATGGAGAGAGCGTGGGTGAGGAGGGGAGCTGAAGGTAGCCTGATGGCTTGTTGTTCTAACATGTGGTGGTGCGCTGTCACCAATGGTGCCATTCACGGTGCGCAGTCACTATTTTTCCATGTTGTTGTGTTGTTACACCATTGCTGAAACTGGCTGGTTGAGTTGAGATAGATGGAGTTGGTCAGTCTGTAGACTGCTGGTTAGAGGGACGGTCTGCTGAGCTTCATGGGGAGATCCAGTGGACTACAGTGTTAGCTGATACTAGAGCTTCACTTCGCGGGGACCTGGAAAATGGAAGTCCAGCTGGATAACACAGGTTGGAGAGAACCTGTCCATGATGAGCAAGCACGAAGCGACAGTGGAGAGGAAAAACTCCCCATTTGGAAGAAAGCTCTGAAGTCACATGACGCAACCACCACCTGCGAACAGGAGCAGACAAGATGCGGATCGAAGGCCTTTTAAGATGAACTTTGGATACTAATTGGCTTTCGTGGAGGCGTGGTTCAAAGCTGATTGGCTGTGTCGTAGGTGGATGGAGAAGCGCAGTTTCTTCAGTTTAACTTTATTCCCTAGGCTCCCACTTGCTGCACATGTTCAAGAAGGGTCCAAACAGACAGCAGCAAACCATTTGAAAACAAGCGGTATGCAAAGAGCAGGTGTTGCCAACTTAGCGCTTTAGTGGCTATATTTTAGCCACTTTTCAGACCCCTCTAGCACTTTTATTTTTAAAAGCTCCTAGCGCCAAATCAACTAGAGACTTTTCTGCTACTGGAGACTTTGGAGACAACATCCTAAGCTTGGCGAACTCTGCTCTCCGGCCAGAGTAGATTAGTAACCCGCCTCCTGCTCTCACTATCTTGTCTGCTGTCATGATTCATGCGGCTTTATTTCATCAAATGAAAAATGGAGAACAGATAAGCAGATCATGGCTTGTCTACAGCAGTGTTTTCTTCAAGGATGACGAAATTGTTTTGTTGACGCTCCTTTTTTTCATGATAACGAAAACTGAAGAGCCTAGTCATGTGAAGAGGCTAGTCATAGGTTTGAGTTTTTGTTGACGAGGCAAGACTAAATAAAAAATAGTGGTTGGTCGGTCAGACGTTTAAAATGCATCATTAAGCTGTAATCAGCTAAGCAGTATCAGCCTTGCTGCTGCGTCCTGTTTGATCCTGCCGCCCACCTGCCGTGCAGCGCAGGAAATCAATGTCGTTTTCTGCCCAACAGCAGTGATGATCTGCACGGCAGCATTCTATACCCAGCTATTGTAGCATCTAGGCTAGAGCTGTCAGTTTGCTAAAGAATATGGTTGTTATTCGAAATTCTAAAGGTTCAGTTTTCTATGCAACATAAAACCGACTAAAACTAGAATAAAAACCCTTTTAAGTTTTAGTCCACTAAAACCAACAAAAACTATCACATATCGTAATGACTAAAATGTGACTAAGACTAATAATAGTTTTCATCCTGAAGACAGACTAAATCCAAGATGGCTGCCAAAACACTGGTCTACAGTGAAAAGTGCTGACTGTGTTATTAACTTTTTGGAAACATCGTGGAAGGAGCAATCGGGCTAGGCGATCATCCTTTTGGGAGGTTCCCCTGCTTTGAGGTTTCTTCCTGTTCAAAGGGGAGTTTTTCCTCTCCACTGTCGCTACAAGCATGCTTATAGAGAGTGAGGGGATTGCTGAAGAGTCAATGAGTCGATGCAAATCAGCTGGTTTTCCTTAGGATAGAAAAACTTTGAATCAATCTGACTGGATGATCTGGTGAACTGGAAAGTGATCCTCTGACATTGCATGTGAATTGGAGCTATAGAAATAAACTGAATAGAATCAATAACTCCAATCGTACACGAGAGAAAAATCTATTTTAAAATAAAGTTTCTAAAAAAAATTTTTTTCTTATTTTAGGAAAAACTGAAGGAGAAAAAAAAAGTTTTTAGCTGCCCAGAACCCAAATATATAATTCCCTAAAATAAACCTGCATTTATAAACTAATTGGTTCTTGTTTCCTGGTATAAATAATACACTATAGTTAAAAAAGCTAATAAAATCAGGTAATCAGGTAGGTGACACCACTAGAGAAACATACTAAAGACATCAAAACCTAATGTGAATGTTCCTGTGTCTACATCTACGGCTGCATGGATGGACACATAAACACGGAATGCTAAACACGGGAACACTGAAGACGGAACGCTGAAGACGGAATGCTGAACACGGGAACGCTGAAGACGGAATGCTGAACACGGGAACGCTGAATACGGGAACGCTGAAGACGGAACGCTGAAGACGGAACGCTGAAGACGGAACACTGAAGACGGAACGCTGAAGACGGGAACGCTGAAGACGGAACCCTGGAAGACGGAGCGCTGAACATCGAACGCTGAAGACGGAACGCTTGAAGACTGGAACGCTGAAGACGGAACACTGAAGACGGAACGCTGAAGACGGAACGCTGAAGACGGAACGCTGAACACGGAACGCTGAAGACGGAACGCTGAACGCTGAAGACGGGAACGCTGAAGACGGAACACTGAAGACGGAACGCTGAAGACTGGAACGCTGAAGACGGAACGCTGAAGACAGAACCCTGAAAATGGGAACGCTGAATATGGAACCCTGAAGACGGAACGGTGAAGACGGAACGCTGAAGACGGAACGCTAAATACAGGAATGCTAAACACGGGAACACTGAAGACGGAACGCTGAAGACGGAATGCTGAACACGGGAACACTGAAGACGGAATGCTGAACACGGGAACGCTAAATACAGGAACGCTGAAGACGGAACGCTAAATACAGGAACGCTGAACATGGGAACGCTGAAGACGGAACGCTGAAGACGGAACACTGAAGACGGAACGCTGAAGACGGAATGCTGAACACGGGAACGCTGAATACGGGAACGCTGAAGACGGAACGCTGAAGACGGAACCCTGAAGACGGAACGCTGAAGACGGAACGCTGAAGACTGGAACGCTGAAGACGGAACACTGAAGACGGAACGCTGAAGACTGGAACGCTGAAGACGGAACGCTGAACACGGAACGCTGAAGACGGAACGCTGAAGACTGGAACCCTGAAGACGGAACGCTGAAGACGGAACGCTGAAGACTGGAACGCTGAAGACGGAACGCTGAAGACGGAACCCTGAAGACGGGAACGCTGAATATGGAACGCTGAAGACGGAACGCTGAATATGGAACGCTGAAGACGGAACGCTGAAGACGGAACGCTGAATACAGGAACGCTGAACATGGGAACGCTGAAGACGGAACGCTGAAGACGGAATGCTGAACACGGGAACGCTGAATAAGGGAATGCTGAAGACGGAACGCTGAAGACGGAATCCTGAACACGGAACGCTGAAGACGGAACGCTGAAGACGGAACAATCCAATATTTGGGCATTTTCTGCATAATTTCTGGGGGGGTTTCTGTTCAGTGTCACCCAGCAAGGGTTCCTTATCTGATCAAGATGGTGGAAAAGACACAGAAGTAAACTGAATTAATTTTGAGACATGAAAAGTCAGCAAAACATAGAGAGGAAAACAAGAAAATGGACAAAACCTAGAATAAATAATGGGTGTCTATTCTATTAACATATCTCTATCTTTAGAATGGTACTGTTTAATGTGTTGTCTTCTCCGTTCAGAGGGCCCCTTGCCTCTCTTTGCCTAGGGCCCCACATTCTCTAAATCCGCCCCTGCCCCCCCACCCACTGGCCAGAGTACCAGTCGCCTTTCGGACTGTCAGAAACTTTTATGATGTCTGCATTGAAGTGGCCCCGCGTGGAATTTATTGGGCTCCAGATTTCCCTGGAATAAAAGTATTTATATCTGCTTTCTGTGACCGCGGGCTTCCTCCCCGGGGCGGCCGCGTGGATGTCCACAAACCCACGTGGGTAACTGCAGGCACGCTCCCATTCAGAGCTGTCAGACTGGAGAATAATTCACCTGAAGCAGAATTTTATTCGTGGGGATTTCACGCGAAGCTGATGCGCCTTTCTCTTGTTTTTAAGTCGGGTCTGTGTTTCATTGATGCGTGGAAAGCATTTACACGCGCGCGCGCGCGCAGGGCGCAGACCTGCTCACAATTTATGGGCTCCAAGCCGCAGGAGACAGCCTCCTGTTTGTCTTTTACTATTCCCTGTGACTTTTCGGTTTGTTTTCGCAGCACTCATGTGTGAAAATAGCTCTTTACTTGTGCCGAAGCCTTAATTATGCGGATTTTTTTTTTTTTTAAAGCCACCATATTTTAGTTTTTTTATTCGCTTTTCCTGGGCGCTCCTGTGCTGCACACAGACGCGCCTGTTCTCTTAAAAAAAAACTTGATCTAAATAAGGAATTTTTTCTTTAAATAAGTGCATTTTTTCTTTAAAAAAGTAATGTTTTATTTAAATAGGTGCATTTTTTTCTTTAAATAAGTAATTATTTCTTTAAATAAGTATTTTTTTCTTTAAATAAGTGCATTTTTTCTTTAAATAAGTGAATTTTTTCTTTAAATAAGTGAATCTTTTCTTTAAATAAGTGCATTTTTTTCTTTAAATAAGTAATTTTTCTTTAAATAAGTATTTTTTTCTTTAAATAAGTGCATTTTTTCATTAAATAAGTGCATTTTTTCTTTAAATAAGTGCATCTTTTCTTTAAATAAGTGCATTTTTTCTATAAATAAGTGCATTTTTTTCTTTAAATAAGTAATTTTTCTTTAAATAAGTAATTTTTTCTTTAAATAAGTAATTTTTTATTTAAATAAGTGCATTTTTTATTTAAATAAGTGCATTTTTTATTTAAATAAGTGCATTTTTTATTTAAAAAAGTATTTTTTTCTGTAAATAAGTGCATTTTTTCTCTAAATAAGTGCATTTTTTCTTTAAAAAAAGTAATGTTTTCTTTAAATAAGTGCATTTTTTTCTTTAAATAACTAATTTTTCTTTAAATAAGTAATTTTTTCTTTAAATAAGTGCATTTTTTATGAAATAAGTGCAATTTTCTTGAAATAAGTGCAATTTTCTTTAAATAAGTGCATTTTTTCTTGAATTGAGGACTTGAGTGAGACACTTTGCAAATTGAACAAGACAATCTCCATTTAAAATAAGAAAAAAACAAATTATTTTCTTATTTTAAGTGCATAATATCTAAATATATTATTTTAAGAGTAAAAAATCCTCATTCCATTGGCAGATCATCTTATTTACCTGCTCAAATTAAGGGAAAATACATTGAAAATTTAATGCAACCGCTTTTGCATTTACTTAGTTACAAATGTTCACTGGAAAAACAATCTAGAAATAATAAAAAAATTTTTTTTTGTATATTTACCCTTAAGTAGTGAGCAGTAAATAAGATTATCTGCCAATGGAATGAGTATTGTTACTTAAAATAAGAAAATTAGATAAAATGTACTTAAAATAAGACAATGCAGTTGTGTTTTCTTATTTTAAATGTAAGCTGTCTTGATTCATTGGCAAAATATCTCTTATCTCCTCAATCCAAGAACAAATGCACATATTTTAGGAAAAAATCACTTCTAGATTTCCCAATGTTTTATGCCCTAACCTGCTAACATGAAACAGTTGTGTTAAAATAACTAAATATGATTAAGTATATCCCAAAAATGGTTGCATAAAATTTTTGTTTTACTTATTTCTAGATCGTTTTTGCAGTGTGTAAAAAGAGGAAGCTTTCATGCACTGCAAAAACAATCAAGAAATAAGTAAAAACTCCCAGAATCAAGTTTATTAACCCTGAATTTTAGTAGGTAAATAAGATGATCTTCCAATGGGATAAGCATTTTTATTCTTAAAATAAGATAATTAGAAAATGTAATTACTTTTCTTATTTAAAATGTAAACTTTCCTCCTCAATTCAAGACAAAATCATTTAAGAAAAAAGATGACGAGAATTCAGATTTTTTTCCCTCTAATAAACTGAAATAATCTTTAATGATCAGTTAATTTTTTTTAATTTTTTTTTTTAGGGGCCTTAATCCTCTTCCGTATATATTTATATTAATTCTATATTTAAAACCGGGTCATCTGAGCGCAAAGAGCCGCTCAGATGGGCTCTTTTGCGGCGCAAAGGTTGCGCACAGGCGCACGTTGTCAGCCAGGCGCTCAGTGTTTGTGCAGCCAGCGGTTTGGGTGCCGCGACCGCTCGCGACAGAAGCCCCCCCCCCCTCCTGTCGCTGTACCTTGAAAGGAAAACCAACAACATGCATCGTCTAATTTATGAAGTCCAGCTCGTCGCGCCGACCGCAGAAAATCCACACTGAACTCCGTGAAAAGGCATCTGTGGCTCACCGAGTCCAGAGCTATTCTTATCACAGGCAACATGGAAAAAAAAAAGACATTTATAGGGTTTAATCCCAGCCTGCAGGCCTGATGGAGGGGGTTCATTCTCAGGGACCAGCTCTGATTTATTCCCACTGCACAGCTACTCAACAGAGCTTCAAGGTTTCAACACTTAATTCTATTCAGTTTATTTCTATAGCTCAATTCACATCATGTCATCTCAGGTAACTTTCCAGTTCAACAGATCATCCAGCCAGATTGATTCAAAGTTTTCTATCTATGAAAACCAGCCGATTGCATCACTCATTGACTTCAGCAATCCCTCACACCAAGCATGTATGCAGTGAAGCATACAGTGTGGAGAGGAAAACTCCCTTGAACAGGAAGAAACCTCCAGCAGAACCAGGCTCAGCGTGAGCGTCCATCAGCCAAAAGATAGTTTCAATAAAAGAAAAAAAATGATGTCCAGATATCACATCTAAAATGTTTAACTTCACTGAATCTGAATTTAATCACTTTTTATGACCTGATTATTTAATTTTGATGTAAACAATATTGCTGCACTTGACCCAACTTTAAATCTTTGCCGTGTTCCAAACGATTTTCTGAACATTTCAGTCGATGAACCAAACTAATATATTGAAATGGAACCAAACTAATTTACTTACTTTTAACTAAAGTAACGTTTGTATTGACACCAGTTAATCTAAATATAACCCCATTATAATTTTCACATTTCATTTGACTTTACTTCAAAATTTATTTCCATTTTCTCATCTTATAAACTCCATTAAACAAACATCTGGACAACAGATTACTTTAAATGTATTAAATTATTATTAATATAGCCTTAAATGGTGTAAATCCAGGTGGTGTAAATTGACGTTAACTAACCTCGGCAAGTGGTAGCAGTTAGCATCCCTCGGTAACATGCTCACCACAACAGCCCTAATGCTCTTTATAACACTGGAGGCTCTCGCTGCCATGACGACCGGGTATCCAGTGTTTAACTGGAATAAAACTCCACAGTGAACCTTCAAGCTCTGGATGTAGCCCGGTTGAACGAGCGAGGGCTTCTGGCTAGCTAACGTTAAATTTTAACTTATTTTATTCTATTATATTTTCATTATATTTCATTACATTGTGTCTATGTATTTCAGCTTTTATGTTTTTATTATCATCTTATTTCCTGCAACTGTAATTAAATGTGCTTTATAAATATAGTTTGAGTTGAATTTAGTTGAGGCCAACTGGGGTTCAAGGAGACAGAAGTAGACATAGAAAAAGAAGCATAGATACAAAAGGCAACTTGTCAATTCAGCTCCACAGGCTGCCCACCCAGGAAACACACAAACTGTGGGCAGACGAGTTCGAGTCAGCTCCCCATGTCAGAGGATGAAGAGAGCACATCCAGTTAGTCACAGTCAGAGAAACAGGACTACACTGGAAAACAGGTCGATCTCCAACATCTAGAAACAAAGGTGGTGATGGCAGCAGAGAGAGCAGAACGTTAGAGATTGAACTAACAGATTGTGCAGAGTGGGAGAATAGAGATAGAATGAAGCAGAAAGGATGAAAAGGGGTCCCTATGTCCTCCAGCAGTTCAAGCCTATAGCAGCAGAACTATAGAGATAGATCAGGATAACCTGGAGCCACTCTAACTAGAAGCTTTATCAAAAAAGGAAAGTTTTAAGCCTAGCCTTGCAGCAGACAGGGTGTTCGCCCTCATGGACTAAAACTTAGCAACTGGATGTTCATTTAAATTTCCTGCACCAGAGGGAAAAACTGGAGACATCAGGATAAGTCACACTGTTAAAGCGATGAGTTAAAGTCAACAGGTAGAAGATGCTTCAGGCAGCATCATCAACGCTGGAGCAATATAAAGCTCTGTGGTTTGTTTTGTTTCATGGGAATCAGTCCTTCATCAGGGCTGTTTATTTATTATTTATATCTTAAAATGCGTATGAAGTGGAAAATCGAGTGGTCAGTTTTAACCAACTGGTGCCATTCTGGGAATTCCAGTTTTCCTTGTTATGGAAGTCCGATCAGACGCCGCCAAGAGGTCACATGAGGTTGTAAAGGTACATTTCTTGACCAAGAGGTAAAGAGTTGAATGAGTTCCTCAACAGGCCGTCTGTTTGTTCCAGAACATCAGGACCAACCCAACCTCAAAGTAGATTGGTATTACCTTGGGTTCCGCTCCCTCACCACAGAGAGCATGTCGGTGCTAATGGTGGGATAGTGAACGTAGCTCCCGACGCTGCAGCCTCCCAGGTAGTGGGGCGTCTATCGCTGCAGGTTCAATGGGTCTTTGTGAAGCTCTTTTTTTTTTCTGAATGGTTCTCAAGTTGTGCAACAGAAGACGAGGCGATCAGTACCTGAAACTAGGAAATGTGAGGATTTATACGAACAGAAGAAGACTGCTTTAAAGGGACTTTAAGGTATTTCAGATACTTAATTATAAAATGAGAATAGATGTTTTTTCATTAATATGATCAAGAAAATATCTACTTATTTGGTCGCTTTTTAGAAAAATAAAAACTGTCGATCTTGGTTGTTTTTTTTTTAAAAGAAAATCCAATGTTACCGTAAAGCAGATCGTCATCTGCATAAGGTGTTCAACCCATATTGCTTGTGTTGCTTTATATTAAAGAAAAACATAATGCAACCTCTTTTAACTCCTCATGATGCACCAACTGGACCAACTCACCCATCCTGGCTACATGCTGATCGGCTGTAATCGCCTCAAATTCAAGGTGAAGGTCATGGCTTGAAGATGCAAATGGAACCAAAGCTTATTCCATGAGCATCAAAAGTCAGATGCTTCCCTCGCTCTGACTTTGACAATTCAGTTTATTTCTATAATCGCCAGTTCACAACACATCATCTCAAGTCACTTTCCAGTTCACCAGATCATCCAGATTGCTTCAAAGTTTCCGTCAAAGGAAAGCAATCCCTCACAAGCTTCTAGCGACAGTGGAGAGGAAAAACTCCCTTTGAACAGGAAGAA
>JAGKQL010000067.1:4530928-4543575 GCA_018398635.1 Cyprinodon brontotheroides | reverse complement strand
CGAAAACCACACTGCTCCTCCTGCAGCCGAGAGGTTCCCACACAATCAGTCAACTCTCCAGCACCCCGGGCATAGGCGCTTTTCGGGGAGGGGAAGGAGTTCTTGAAGCTTGCGGGGGAGGTGGAGCCGGATACAATCGGGTTAGAAATAAGTTGGGCTCTCTCTACGCACAGCCAGGGCTCTGGAGACCCAGCTCCTTGGAGAGAGGCTGGACTCTCTTCTACTCTGGAGTTGCCCGCGGGAGAGGGGCGGGAGGGCGGGGTGTGGGGGCTGCTCTTGTTTCCCCCAGCTCAGCCGTCTAGGTGTTGGAGTTCACCCCGTAGGCGAGGAGGGTCAGCCCTCTCGCCAAAGGGTTGAAGGGAGGACTCACCTGACAGTTGTTTCTCGCCTATGGGCCGAACGTGACAGCTCACGGAGTACCAGGCACTTCTTAGCATCCCTGGGGAGGGTGTTAGAAAGCGCCCCTCTGGGGGATTCCCATCATTCTGCTGGGAGACTTCAACGCCCACACGTGGGAGACGACAGTGACACCTGGAGGGGCGTGATCGGGAGAGCGCCCCCAGCTCCTGAACCCCGAGTGGTGTCTCATTATTGGACTTCTGGTTGCAGAGTCACGGATTGTCCATAATGAACACCATGTTCAGGCATATGGATGTCCATCGTGGGTGCATTCTTGGCACTTGGGATTGAATTGCCCTAGGCCTAAGGTCACATGATGCGACTTTGTAGTCGTGATCTTCTGATCTTCGACGCATATCCTTGGGACACTCGGGTGAAGAGAGGGGCGGAGCTGTCCACCGACCACCAGCCTGGTGGTGAGTTGGATACGCTGGAAGAGGAGGAAGCCTGAAAGACTCCGGCAGGCCCAACGCGAGTAGTGAGGGTCTGCTCCCACGTGGGAAACATCTGGCGAGCCCTGGTTGTCAGAGAGTTGTTCAACTCCCACCTCCGGGAGCGCTTCTCCCAGGTTCAGAGGGAGGTTGGAGACATGGAGTCTGAATGGGCTGTGTTCTCTGCCTCTATTGTCGATCACGGCTGCCCGTGCTAGCTGTGGCCGTGGAGTTTCTGGCGGTGCTCGTCGCCGTGTTGGCAATCCTGCAACCCTGTGGTGGACAATCATAGTAAGGGATGCCGCTGTTGAAGAAGGAGTCCTTATCAAGCCTGGCTGGCTTGTGGGACTCCTGAAGCAGCAAGCAGGTACCGCGAGGCCAAGCGTGTCGCGGCCCCGGCGGTTGCAGAGGCAAAATCTTGGGCCTGGGAGGAGTTCGGAGAGGCCATGGAAAAGACTATCGGTTGGCCTCAAAGCGTATTCTGGCAACCCGCCCGCCTCCCGAGGGGGAAAGCAGTGCTTCACTAACACTGTTTTTAGTGGGTGTGGGGAGCGGCTGGGACCTGAAGGAGGATATTGTCGGGCGGTGGAAGGAATACTTTTGAGGATCTCCTCCACCCGAATAGACATGCCTCACCGTGGGGGAAGAAGAGACGAGGTGCTTGGGGCTGGGTTCGTCCATCACCCAGGCCTGATCACCGAGGTAGTCAAAAACTCCACGGTTGTGGCAAGGCTTCGGGGTGGGCGAGATCCGCCCTGAGTATCTCAAAGCTCTGGATGTTGTCGGGTTGTCTTGGTTGACACGCTCTTCAACATCGCGTGGAGGTCGGGACAGTTCCCCGGATTGGCAGACTGGGTGTGGTGGTCCCCTACACAAGAAGGGGACCGACGGGTGTGTTCCAACCATCGGGGAATCACACTTCTCAGCCTCCCCGAGGAAAGGCCTATGCCAGGGTGCTGGAGAGGAGAGTCCGGCTGATTGTCGACAGACGTGCCGTGAAAAGTCATCCGAAATGGTATTTGTGTGAATAAATTTGGTCTTTCGTCTTATTCCTCATTGCTTCACGATAGACGCCATCATGGGACGCATCGTGGGTAAGCAGAAGTTTATAAATACTCCTCAGACAACTTCACTCTATATCTACCGCTACAAAGAGTTAAATTAACTTTCAGTTCTGTATCTCTTCCCTTTGGCTTTTTAAATCCCTCCCTTGTGGTTTTATGGCAACATTAAACTCAAACGCTCCTCTGGTATTTCCTTTCAATCCTCCCCTTGATCTTCCTTATGATCCCAAACACACCTTGCTTTGCTACACAACCCTTGATTTTATAGCAAGATCAGAGCGGCACAGAGCAGGTTTCCCAGCAGGAGGACGATCAGTACCAAGGAGAGCCCCAAACGGGCTGGGATTATAGCGACAGCAACTATCAGAGCCACACTCCGCCCAGCTGGGACAATACGGAGACGGCTGAGGGTCAGGACACCTGGACTGAAGACCCAGCATACGCAGCTCAGTCGTACTCTGAGCCAAACTGGAATGATGATGGGGATGATGCCTGTGTTGAACAGGGAGATTGGGGCCAGGAGGAGGAGGAGGAGGTAGAGTTATAAAAGTAGAGAAAGTAGAAGACGCCTTTAAAAGAGCCTCAGATTTCCTGTATGACGACCTTAATTCCTTAGACCTTTATTTCTTCTCCACTCTAAAGACTTTTCCATTCCATCGTTCAGCAGAAATGTGTTTGTTTAAAGCCTTTTCTTTCTGCAGAGCTCTGTAACCAATGGCTCCGACGCTGAACTTCCTCCAGGATTCCTCTACAAGGTAAATCCACCTCATGTTTATCTCCACCAAAGCGAACGGTTATGTCAGATAAGTCATTTTCTGCTTTGTAATCCAGGTGAAAGCAGTACATGAATACACAGCCACTGACAACGATGAGCTGGAGCTGAAAGTCGGAGATTCTGTGCTGGTTTTGGCTTTTGACAACCCAGACGAACAGGTTGGTGTCATCGGCATAGAACTTTAGCACCTAGAAAACAGGACTAAAGCCATGTGGTGATGCCAGAAACTCTGCCAGAACTAACCACCAAAGGTTTAGCTTCCTGAATGACTGATTATCAATTAATGACCAACTCTTTACCACATTAGAAGGTTAATAAAGTCTTTTTAGTCCCCAAATGTTGTAATAGTTAACAAAGCAACTAAACGACTAAGTAATTAATTCAACTATAACACTAAATGACTCTGTGTCCGATAAACTGTAAAACTGGAATCATTGGCGCTTTAGTGATTGATTATTATATTATACATTTTTTATTTTTTATTTTTCTCTTTTAATTATTGTTCTTGTTTTTTGTCTGTTCATGGATCTTAATTGTGTCTAAATAAAGAGATTGATTGATTGATTGAAACGGACTTCAAATTAAGAAACGTATTGTCTGAGAAATCCGATGAATCATTTAACCAATCAACCAGCTAAGCAACTAGCCAATTAACTAACCAACTAACAAGCCAACTACTTGGTTTACTAAATAACTAACTTATTACCTGAATATATAAATACCACAAATATAAATGTATGGCTGAACTAACAGCAAAGCAACTAACCAAGTAATTTGCAGGGTGACCTATCAAACTAACTAACTAGCTATAACCAAAATGTACCAAAAGAGTTAGTGTTTACCAACAGAGAAGCAACTCAGACACTAACTAACCAACCTACCAACCAACTAACTAACTGTAACCAAGATGTACCAAAAAGGTTAGTGTTTACCAACAGGGAAGCAACTCAGACACTAACTAACCAACCTACTAACCAACTAACTAACTGTAACCAAGATGTACCAAAAAAGTTAGGTTAGTGTTTACCAACAGGGAAGCAACTCTGACATTAACCAACCTACTAACCAACTAACTGTAACCAAGATGTACCAAAAAGGTTAGTGTTTACCAACAGGGAAGCAACTAACCAACCAACCAAAATGTACAAAAACAGTTGGTGTTTACCAACAGGGAAGCAACTCAGACACTAACTAACCAACCTACTAACCAACTAACTAACTGTAACCAAGATGTACCAAAAAAGTTAGTATTTACAGACAGGGAATCAACTTGGACACTAATGAACAAAATAACTAACTAATCAACAAACCAACCAACCAAAACGTACCAAAAAAGTTAGTGTTTACCAACAGGGAAGCAACTCTGACATTAACAACTAACCAGCCAACCAACCAAAATGTACAAAAACAGTTAGTGTTTACCAACAGAGAAGTAACTCAGACACACTCAACTAACCAACCTACTAACCAACCAACTAACTGGTAAATCAAGATGTACCAAAAAGTTAGTGTTTACCAACAGGGAAGCAACTCTGACATTAACCAACCAACCAGCCAAACAACAATCAAAATAAAAATGGGTAGTGTTAACTGTTTTTGTACTCAACTATAACCGTATTGCGAACTAAAATGTACAAGAAGTCGCTAAAATCAGTTGACCCTAACTAAAAACTAACCAACCTACTAACTAACTCCAATAAACTGTACCAAAAGTTAGTGTTTACCAACAGGGAAGCAACTCAAAACCTGACATTAAACCAACTAACCAACAAACTAACCAACCAAGATGTACCAAAAAGTTAGTGTTTACCAACTTTGAAGCAACCTGGAATTAGCAACTGTTAAGTCTTTGTACATAAATTAACCACCAAAGATGTGTGTTTATCTGCAAGTTTTTGCACCAACCAACTAATCTAACCAAATCCACAACCACAAAAGTTAGTGTTTACCAACAGGGAAGCAACCTCAGACATTAACTAATCCAACCTACTAACCAACTGTACAAAAAGTTATGTTTTTTAACAGGGAAGCAAACTCCAAGATGTACCAACTAACCAGG
Organism: Cyprinodon brontotheroides; assembly: GCA_018398635.1. Lineage (NCBI taxonomy): Eukaryota > Metazoa > Chordata > Actinopteri > Cyprinodontiformes > Cyprinodontidae > Cyprinodon > Cyprinodon brontotheroides. The sequence goes on along the minus strand of JAGKQL010000067.1, from coordinate 4,538,847 downwards.
TTAGTGTTTACCAACAGGGAAGCAACTCTGACATTAACTGTACCAACTAACCAGCCAACTGTAACCAAAATGTACAAAAAAGTTAGTGTTTACCAACAGGGAAGCAACTCAGACACTAACTAACCAACCTACTAACTACAACTAACTGTACAGGTAAAACAGTTAGTGTTTACCAAGATGTACCAAAAAGGTTAGTGTTTACCAACTAACCAACTAACTGTAAGCAACTTGTACCAAAAAATGTTAGTGACAACAGGGAAGCAACTCTGACATTAACCAACTAACCAGCCAACCAACCAAAATGTACAAAAACAGTTAGTGTTTACCAACAGGGAAGCAACTCAGACACTAACTAACCAACCTACTAACCCACTAACTAACTGTAACCAAGATGTACCAAAAAAGTTAGTGTTTACCAACAGGGAAGCAACTCTGACATTAACCAACTAACCAGCCAACCAACCAAAATGTAAAAAAAACAGTTAGTGTTAACTGTTTTTGTACTAACCAACTAACTAACTATAATCAAGATGTACCAAAAAAGTTAGTGTTTACCAACAGGGAAGCAACTCTGACATTAACCAACTAACCAACCAACCAAAATGTACAAAAAAGTTAGTGTTTACCAACAGGGAAGCAACTCTGACATTAACCAACTAACCAACCAAAATGTACAAAAAAGTTAGTGTTTACCAACAGGGAAGCAACTCAGACTCTAACTAACCAACCTACTAACTAACTGTAACCAAGATGTACCAAAAAAGTTAGTGTTTACCAACAGGGAAGCAACTCTGACATTAACCAACTAACCAGCCAACCAACCAAAATGTACAAAAACAGTTAGTGTTTACCAACAGGGAAGCAACTCAGACACTAACTAACCAACCTACTAACCGACTAACTAACTGTAACCAAGATGTACCAAAAAAGTTAGTGTTTACCAACAGGGAAGCAACTCTGCCATTAACCAACTAACCAGCCAACCAACCAAAATGTAAAAAAAAAACAGTTAGTGTTAACTGTTTTTGTACTAACCAACTAACTAACTATAACCAAGATGTACCAAAGAAGTTAGTGTTTACAGACAGGGAATCAACTTGGACACTAGCGAACAAAATAACTAACTAATCAACAAACCAACCAACTAACCAAAACGTACCAAAACAGTTAGTATTTACCGACAGGAGCGGCACTAACATGTTTACATCAAATTAACTAGCTAACTAAGGACCTAACTAATTAACTGGCACAGAACATATACCTAACATTCTGTTTCCTGAGTAATCAAGTAACACAATAATAAACCTATGTGGTTACTGACTAACTATCCAGCTGGTTATAGTGAGCAGCTATAACCAGCTAACTATGGGGCTTAGAAATGATACACAAATGTAGCAAACAAAGGAAACTCTGTAGCAGCTCGTATTTTTAAATGTTGGTTTCTGAAGCTAAAATTTAACTAAAGGAAAAAAAAGAAATGGTATTTAGTCCAAAATTGCCAGTCGATGCTGTGAAACCAGTCAGTCTGATTTCCTTTAAATCAGCTGGTTTCCTGTCAATCAAGCCTTTGATGCGATCTGTTGCGTCTGTCTGCAGGATGACGGCTGGCTTCTAGGCGTCAAGGAGTCTCACTGGTTCCAGAAGAACGATATTTCAGCCAAAGGTGTTTTCCCCGAGAACTTCACTCAGAAGGTTTGATGTGACTGCTGCGCGCCGATCCTCGTCCGACTCTCTGATATCGTTCTCATGCAGACCCCGACACCATGATAATGATTAGATCCTGAAATGTGCACTGAAACAACATCCTGTCTGATGAACACAGTGATGGATAACAGTGCCTGTCTGTGCAGTTATGCAATGTTACCAGATGATAAACAACTTGCTTTCCACTGACTTTTTTGGTAATCATGTGCAAGCAAAAATAAAAGGAATGTAAACAAAAAAGCTTGTTTTTGATGTTGTTCTGATGAAGAAAAAAAAAAGGTAAAAGTTTTCAAATGATTGTTTTAAATGATGCAGTTTCACAATGAGTGGATTAAACATTAAAAATAAAAAATACGGAAAAGGGCAAAAGGAAATAAAAACCAAAATGAGCCTCTGTGTTACTGCGTAGAGAAAGTTTCCAGTTATCTAAAATGTGTTTCATGACACTGAACACTAGAGGGCGACATTCATACATGGATCCCTTCATAACCTTTGGGGAAAAGGGAAACACCTTTCTTTGATTTTTATTAATTTACACATCTTGGTCATGAGATCAGAGCTCAATACAGATGTCATGTGACCTTTCTGGCATGAAAACCTCAAACTTCCATTGGTTCAGACTTTCTTCTCGTGTTCAAGAACCATCAATGTTAGCTGGAACGTAAAGAAAAGTTTGTTTGCCTCAAATATCTTAACTGGTAAATAGATCTGCATGAAACATTTTCTGGTAACTAATCATAGAGGTATCAATATATAACATTTATTATTTTTTTTTATAAAACAAAAACATTAAACACCAAGAATCAGGGGTAAACTAGTTTTAATTACGTTCTTTATGTTAAATTTGATATTACCCTTCAATATAATATTTAGGAAACTGTCACGGTACATTTCAGTGAATTTCATCGTAGAGGAAAACAGCCACTAAAGCTATAAAACGAGGGGTGGGATGTAGAAAAAGCCAGGTGTCCTGGAATGAAGCCTTGGAGAACACCATATTTAATAACACTGCTCTAGAAGCGCCTTAGTTTTAACTATGCGATCAAGTAAAAAAGGAGGAGATTGATGGTAATCAACCCAATCTGCACTTTATCGTTATTGGCAATTCCAGGGGCGGATTTAGGAAATTTGGGGCCCTAGGCAAAGACTATTTAATTATAAAAAAAATAAATAAATAACTGCTTATTGTGACAGAAAATGTAAGAATCAAAAAAATGCCTTTTAATAAAAACAAACCAACTTAATTATTATTTAAAGAGCATTTCCTGGTTCTTGATGATGCAGGAACCGAACAGCCAATAGGATGGTTTTATTGACCCCTAAACATAAATTTGCGAGAATTCAATCCATTCTTCACTTATAACAATAAATGGATGACCTCATTTTAACAGGACAATCCCAGGTAGGGGCGGATTTAGGAAATATGGGGCCCTAGGCAAAGACAGGCAGGGGGCCCTCTAAATTTGGAAGACAACACATAAAACAGAACTCTGGAGAGCAGAGTTCGCTGCTTTTAGATGTTGTCTCCAAAGTCTCCAGTAGCAGAAAAAAGTCTCTAGATTTGGCGCTAGGAGCTTTTTAGAAATCAAAGTGCTAGAGGGGTCTGAAAAGTGGCTAAATATAGTAATTTAATAAAATATTAAACTTAAATAATTTAATCAGATTCAATGCATATTTTCTGAATAATGGAGACTGACAGGAAAAATTTTAAGCCAGAGTTTTATGTTATTGTATTTTTTTTAAAGTCTCTTTTTACTCGACATCAAAAGACAACTCAGTGGAAATTCAAGGTAATTTTATATATAAAAAAAAACATCCTAAAATGGACGAACATCTGCTAGTTCAAATCAATGCAAATAAAGAGAGAAATGAAGCATGTTATGGGTCCTTATCTTTTACATAAACTGAGGTCACAGCAGTCCAACATCAGGGAGTAAACTACTGTCTACTGTTTGGTTTTCAGACGCACCGTTTCCATGGAGCCTGAGCTCCATCCTGCAGCACCTGCATAACCTTCAGTGTTTGAATCATAAACTAATCACTGACCATGTGGAAAACACACAGAACCAAACAGAACACACAAAAAAACCTATCTAGAAACAAGTAAACATTTATTAAATTAAGTTTATTTAGCCTTGATTTCAGTTGGTAAATAAGATTATTTCCCAATGAAATGAAAACTTTTACTCATTAAAATAAGATAATTAGATAATATGCACCTGGAATAAGAAAATGCAATATTTTTTTCTTATTTTAAGTGTACATTGATTGTCCTGTTCCACTGGCAAAATGTCTTTTTTTTTAATCTACCCAATCCAAGAACAAATGGACTTTTTTTTTTAATAAAATGACTTATCTAGATTTAGATTTTTTTTGCTGTGTCGTGAGTGGTTAAGTATTGTAAATGAGATTTTACTTATGGAAAGGATCCCCTTCTTCCTCCAACTTAAAAAAAGTCTTCACTAAGAGGTGGGCTAAGTGGGTGAAATGTACAGAATGGGAATTTATTTTGTATTATTTGAATGTTTTGTAGGGTCTTAGGACTAATATATTAATGTATCTCTCATACTTTATTTTAAACTGCCTGATGGATAGTTTATTTTTTTACTTTTTCAGGAAGATCCATCTTTCCCAGTTTGTTCAAGGTTGTTAGATTTTATTTATTTAACATTGTACATTTGTCACGGTGAGGTGGAGGTTTGACAGGATTCAATTTGAAGCTGAGCTGGTTGCAAGTAGGGATGGGTCCAGCAATGCATTTCGTTTCCAGAAAGTCATGTGACCGATACAGAGGTTGTTTCTAACTGACGGACTCATTAAACTATTTTTAAAAATGTATCTGTCAACATGATGCATCTGCTAAAAAAGAAAAGTCTAATCTTTTGCAGTTTATCATAAAATTTTCAGGAATTTTGGAGCCTAAAAGAAATAGGAACATGTCATCCTTTTCCTCTCAGTTTATTACTCAACTTATCTGAATTAAAGTTCATTTCAAATTGACTCTTAGTATATTTACCATTTTTACTGTACTTATTGTTTAAAATCCTAGTCCACAAACATCCTCATTCACATTTCCTCCTAAATTTTCACGTTATAATATATGTTTACATTATTTATTGGCTGTATCTAAAAAATATCAAAGATATTTTCAATGTAAACATAGATGTGAAATAATACACTTAAATATCATAGTACTAGGTCATCAAATCAATTCAGTTTAGTCTGTCCAATAAACTGCCTGTAGTGTCTTTAAATGTCCAGCAGGTGTCAGTATTCTGCGAGACAGTATCAACGCAGCATCAATCCAGTTTGGCTTCAAGATTCCTCATTAACCATCACTACTTGCAAGATTTCATTAACAAAAATGAGTAACAGAAGCAAAAATCCAAAAACAAATCCACAAATACTGAGAACCAGGAATACTCACAAGAGGTTAAAGAAATGACGACGACAAACCAGCAACAGTGACTGAAAAGGAGGAGAATATATGGTGGAGAGAGAGAGACAAAGACCAGGCTAATTAGCAGATTGGGAGCAGGTGTGAACAGAGGAGTCTAGAAGGGAGCTAAATAAAAGGAGAACACAAGAGGGCAACAGAGGGCAAAGTAGAAATACTTAAGAATTCAAATACATCCAGAAAACAACACAAAATAGGAATAAAACCAATAAACCTAGAAAACAAAGAAAAACAAGGAACAAAGTGAAACTCAAAGAGAAAACTTAAATGGAGGCAAAACCATGACAATATTATGTCTACAATTTTATACACACAACAAATAATTATGAACAACAGTAACATTGTACGTTCCCTGAATGTAACCACCACTGCATTGTAATGGTCTCACAAAATGGAAAATAAAAAATAATTGTAAAAGATCTCTATGGAGACTGTTGACCCCCGTGGTTTCTTCATAACACAAATATCCGTCTGTGTGCTCCGTTGCCTGGACATAAATGAGTCTGACTGGCCTGTTCTATGGATTCAGGGTTAATCATTATCTCTGTACAGAATGAAGGCTTATTTATGTGTGGAGGAGCAGGTCTGCACATGTTCTACTCAGCTCCAGTCACCTTTAACTACAGAGCACTGAGAGAGCTGAGTACCAGAAGCACTGAGAGCAGAACCAGAGCCTCAACATTTGCTCAGTGTTACACCAGCAGTCAAATAATAAATAAGCTTCAAACTAACATAAACTTGATAAAAACAGTTAACAATCAGCGTACCAGCTGGAGTATTTACATCTTCTTAAGCACACACCAATTCAATTCAATGACGGCTACGTTCTGACTATTTCAATTCAATTCAGTTTACATATATAAGCGCCATGACACGCTACACTTCATCTCAAAGGACTTTATAGATTAGACAATTCAACCAGATCATCCAGTCAGATTGATTCAAGGAGTTTTCTATCTAAGGAAAACTGCATCTGATTGCATCGACTCATTGAATCTTCAGCAATCCCTCACACCAAGCATGCTTGGCGACAGTGGAGAGGAAAGCAGCGTGAACTAGCAAATTCTGCAGAGTGGGAGAATAGAGATAGAATGAAGCAGAATGATGAAAAGGGGTCCCTATGTCCTCCAGCAGTCTAAGCCTATAGCAGCATCTCTTATAGAGATAGAATGAAACAGAATGATGAAAAGGGGTCCCTGTGTCCTCCAGCGGTCTAAGCCTATAGCAGCATAACTATAGAGATGGAATGAAGCAGAATGATGAAAAAGGGGCTGTCCTCCCTGTGTCCTCCAGCAGTCTAAGCCTATAGCAGCAGAACTATAGAGATGGAATGAAGCAGAATGATGAAAAAGGGGGTCCCTGTGTCCTCCAGCAGTCTAAGCTCTATTCTGCAGCAGTGGGACTATAGAGATAGAATGAAGCAGAATGATGAAAAAGGGGTCCCTGTGTCCTCCAGCAGTCTAAGCCTATAGCAGCATAACTATAGAGATGGAATGAAGCAGAATGATGAAATAGGGGTCCCTGTGTCCTCCAGCAGTCTAAGTCTATAGCAGCATCTCTATAGAGATAGAATGAAGCAGAATGATGAAAAAGGGGTCCTAATGATCCTCCAGCAGTCTAAGTCTATAGCAGCAGAACTATAGAGATAGAATGAAGCAGAATGATCAAAAGGGGGTCCCTATGTCCTGCAGAAGTCTAAGCCTATAGCAGCAACTCTATAGAGATGGAATGAAGCAGAATGATGAAATAGGGGTCCCTGTGTCCTCCAGCAGTCTAAGCCTATAGCAACAGAACTATAGAGATATAGAATGAAGCAGAATAATGAAATAGGGGACCCCTATATGTCCTCCAGAAGTCTAAGCCTATAGCTTGCATCTGTCTCTAGAGAATAGCTCAGGATAACCAAAACATATTTTTACAAAGATCTGCTGAAAATAAAACTTCATTGATGTACTACCATTTTTTATTTTGCGTAATTAAAAATAAAAGAACTTCTGCTTAAAATGTTTCGCTCCTAATGAAAACCTTCCACATTCATTGGTTGTTAAAACTCTTTGCTGATTTCCAGGAGGAAACTTATAATCCTTTAATCTCCAGCATGTAAGGTGAGAGCCAAAGAAACTCCTCCTCCACCACCCCGTCCTCCTTATTCAGCCACTAAAGGGCTGGAAAGATAAATACTGATTTGAATTTTCAAACGTTTCCAAAGGGAGTAGGTTCCAGTTCTGCAGTTTGCAACACCAAAATGAATGCTTATCAACAAAGCAGTAATGCAATGAGGCATTCTTCTCAAAGCCAGTTTAGCTCAGACGGATGGAGGAGGCACCTGATTCTTCTCTCTGTGAGGTTGAAGACATTCGGCTGCAGATGTACTGTGTTTCCCAAAAACTAGCTAAAAGCTAAAGGAATGATATAAACCGGAGACTGATGAGGCAGGTGGGGGGAATGATAGTTTCCAATGACTAGTCTCATTGTGCTTTTTTACTCACTTCCATGGAAACATGGCACATAGGATCCTTCACTATGATGAATAAAACAAGTTGTTTCCTGCAACAAAGCTGCTTTCAGGACTGAATCAACAACCCAGTTATGCAATTTAGGCCATAAGGGAAATTAACTCTTTGCTTTCAAGGAAAAAGTAAACACATTCAAATTCCTTACTTCTGAAAGTTCTTTTAAATCTGAAATTATTCCATCCTGTTCAATAAACGAGTGTTTTTAATTCAGAGTAATTTTCATGTGAATGTGCTTTACTGGA
>JAGKQL010000067.1:4500018-4527928 GCA_018398635.1 Cyprinodon brontotheroides | reverse complement strand
TGCAGCAAATGGACTGATCCAATATGGTGGACACTGAAGGGGGGGTGAGACACACTTAATATTATCAGCTGTCTGATTGCATCTTAGCCAAAGGATTTTATCAAAAACAATATTAATGTACACAAATAGGTAATAGCTTTATCAACCATACATGTAAAAGGAGTTTTATGGGGCCCCCAGGGACCTGGGGCTCTAGGCACCTGCCTAGTTTTGCTAAATCCGCCCCTGTGACCAGCAACATCAGAGGGACAGAAAGTGGATTGATATCATTGGTTTGTAGAAACGCTAACACAGTGTTCAGGCAAGCTCCCAGCCTGTTCCACGGTGGGCTGGGTAGATACTGCGTTACCTTTGTCCACGAACAATAAGCTGAGTCATGTTTCTCTGAGCTACACAAGCTCAGGTTTCATGAAATCACTCTTTCCTCCCAAATAACCTGTAAGATTTAAGTCTTACGTAACAGAATTACTTCAAGATTAGACTTGTGCTGTTTGGTACGGGTGCCATTTTTCAAAGGTTGATGTTTAAAGTTCTTTGGATGTTTGAAAGCACAAAAATTATTGTTTCAAGTTTAAAAGATTCTGATATTTTTATTAAGGTTCATTTTGTGAAAGAATGAATGGTTATTCTGGAATAATTTTACAACTTTATCCTCGGAATTTTATGACTTTATTCTCATAATGTTACGACTTTATTCTCTTAATTTTATGGCTATTCTCGTTGCCACTTTAATCTGGTAGTTTTATGAATTTATTCTCATAATTTTACAACTTTAATCTCTTAATTTTGTGGCTATTCTCATTGCGACTTTAATCTGGTAGTTTGATGACTTTATTCTCATAATTTTATGACTTTATTCTCATAATTTTACAACTTTATTCTTGTAATTTTATGACTTTATTCTCATAATTTTATGACTTTATTCTCATAATTTTATGCCTATTCTTGCTGCCACTTTAATCTGGTAGTTTTATGACTTTATTCTCATAATTGTACGACTTTATTCTTGTTATTTTACTTAATTTTAATTTTTTTTTAAATCTCCAGCCTGGCCCTAACACTCCGTCATGCCATACTATAGGATCCATCTGCATATATATGGATTTTCTTGGTTAGTTCATCCACTGACTGTAACATTTCCTGTGGAACGTCGTCCTACAGCCAGAAAAAAGCTTGTTTTTGCAATAAAGTGTTGCACATGTAGGCATTTTCACTACATGTCTCAGTGGGAGTGGGAAGTACCAACATGGCGGACGACGGCTTCACTTTTTTTGGGCAATCAGCAACCTTGTGAATAAATAGAGGGGAATAAAACTAATGACTACTAAATAAAGAATAACCAAGTGTAACACTAGAGGATAAGAGAAGGAATTGGAGATAACTGAAGCCATGGAAAACATCACTTCAAGATAAAAGAAAGAATACCTATCACTAAAACTAGAACAAAGAATGGGAAACACCAAAGTAAATAAAAGTGAAATAACAGTTCTTTATTTTTTCCATTTACACATAAAAAACACAGTATAGAACAAGTCCTCTAGGGTGTATTTTTTGTCAAAAGGTCCTAAAAAACCTTTTAAACAGAAATATGTATTTCCAGGATTTAGGAAAAGATAAAAACCTTTCAGCTCTTGTTTTATTAAATCTGAGTGAATGAAAGCGTTTCTCCTGCATCTTTTAGATGTGTCTTTGTTTCCACACCTGAATCTAACCGCTGAATCCCCTCCTCAGCTTGGAGCCATGCTCTCTAGAGCCCTACTAATAACCTGGTTATTTCACTCAGCTGTGTTCAAGCAGCTGTAAAAAGTGCAGAAAGGTGCAGGAGCTGAAAGGAGGAACCCTGATATAGATGTTGCTTCATGGTGACTGTGTGGCCCTGGGCTCACAGTGGGCTTCCTGCTTTACACCCACTAATAAGACGTAAAATAACTGTTGTGCATACCTTTATAAATATCTTTTTGTACATTTTAATAACAAATTGATGAGTGCATGAGTGGCTGTGCTTTGCAACAGATATACATCCTATCAGAATATTGTTTTACTCTTAATCACACTGAGAATATTTAAATAAACTGAACAATGTGTTTGTTCTCAGCAAAAAAAACAAAACTGTAAAAAATTTGTTCCATATTCAGAGAGTTAAAGTTGATTAAATTGAGTCTGTGCCTTCCAACAAATGTCACTGAGAGGAGCTGTGGACCGCCCCAAGATGGCGCCACCAAATCACGTCAGCGCCCAAAGGGGAACGCGACTGATGCGGGGTCTTCTGTCATCTATGCATTCAAACAAAAGAGAAATCTCTAACATCTATTACCATCTTTCTTCTCTGGCGTACATCTCCTGCGGTGCATTGTGGGAGCTTGAGGCGCGCCTCTAGGTTGAGCCACGCCCCGATCTGCGGTCTGCAGTCAGGAGGAGAGCGGATTCAAACAGCTGCAAGCCCCGCCTTCTCCTCCGGCAAACATATAAATAAGACCGAGCGCTCCCGCTGCTTCATTCTGCTTCCTACAGCCCATCCTTGCACGTCGGCACAAAGGAGACAGACAGCCTAAAAATGGTGAGTTAAGCACGGAAGGACGGATGATTAGCAGCTAGTAATAAAGAGAACCTTTAAATAACGTTATAGTTAATTTATATAGGTGCGTAGGGACATTTTTTCATGTTTCCGGTTAGTAGAGTCGAACAAGGCCCAAATGGCGCAGTTTAAAACTAAGAAAAAAATGCGTTTTACTGCTCGGCTTTTTAGATTTTTACTTCTAAATTAACCACTATTGACTATATTTTTTCCTAGGTTAAAAAAAAAGGTTTAATTTGTTTCAAGGGGAAATTAAAGCGGTAACTGTTTTAGGCGGCTAGATAACGCCCCACAGGTCCGTGAACGTTACATAGCGGGAGGGGGGAGCAGGGAGGAGCTGATTTTCTTGCTGCGCACACTGGGGTTTTGGCGGTAGGAGGATGGGGGGGGTTAACTCATGTGACCCAGTTAGAGCGTGATCCAACAGGTTTCTACAACGAGGCACCTAAGGGAGGAAGTGACGACACGGCGGCTCAAATGGTGCGTTCAAATAACAGCGCGGATATCGGAAACTAGGAATTTGAAACCACATTTATGCTAATCAGTAACGGTATCCTTCGGTTAACGGGAAACTCATCGAACCATGAAGGATGGACGGAACCCCGAAGCTTTTATTTATTTATCAGATCTTTTGTTTTCATTGGCGCCGTTTGTAAAGTGAAGCAGTCAAACATTAGGAGCAACATTTGTGGTTATTTGGCGCGTTTTAAGAGAATAAGGGTTACACCCCCGCCGGTCATTTTTTTCGCTATGACATTCATTTATTAAAATCTTAATTTGTTAAATATAAATAATAAATATTTAGCTTCAAACTAAATATTTAGTTTGTTAAATAATTATTTAGTACCAAACTACGTATGTAAATCCCTTTCCAAAAAGCGGAAGTGAACTACCAAAGTAAAAGCCTGGGAATCTATACTATTTATGCTAAATATTTAGCTTGCTACATGTTTTAATTTGGAGCTAAATATTTAACAAAGTAATATTTTTATAAGTGAATGGATTTGGTGAAAAATTTATAGGAAAAAAAATTCTTAAAACCCTATAAATGACTATAAATATTGCTTAAAATGTTTGACTGCGCAACTTTACAAACGGCGCCTTTTTTTTTTTTTTGAAAATTCCTGTTAACCCATGTCCTACAATCTTAAAAACAAGCTGTTTATTTAACAGGATTAGAAAGTCTCATAAAGAGATGTCATCATCTAAAGCGGTTCAATCATCAGTTTCATATTTTCTGGTTGATTTAGAGTTTTTAAAAAGTGCCTCATCACCTTCCTCTCCTCCACAGCGTGAGTGTATTTCAATGCATGTCGGCCAGGCCGGAGCCCAGATGGGCAATGCATGCTGGGAGCTCTACTGCCTGGAGCACGGCATCCAGCCTGACGGTCAGATGCCCAGCGACAAAACCATTGGAGGTGGAGACGATTCTTATAACACCTTCTTCAGCGAGACCGGATCCGGAAAGCACGTCCCCAGAGCCATCTTTGTGGATCTGGAGCCCACTGTGATCGGTAAATTCTGCCTGCGTGATTTCTCACATCTAATCTGAAATTAATCCAAACCAGGGGGAAAAAAACCTTAAGTGTCTCTATTGTTCCGCAGATGAGGTTCGTACAGGAACCTACCGGCAGCTCTTCCACCCGGAACAGCTGATCACCGGCAAAGAGGACGCCGCCAACAACTACGCCCGCGGCCACTACACAGTCGGCAAGGAGATCATCGACCTGGTTCTGGACAGAACTCGCAAACTGGTGGGTTTGAGTTCCTGTTAAACTCTGAATGAACTCTGCTGAGATTTTCTAAAAATTTTAGCTTGTAAAATATTTATTTAGCTAGCTAAATAGTTAGCTAATATGCATATTCCCATGCTATAAAGCAGAAGAGAACTACCAAAGTAAAAGCTTAAGTTCTGACTTTTTTTTTTCTCTAATACTGAAATAAAATTAAAAAATGGGTTGACATTTTTAATTTTTCTTGAGCCTAATCCTCTTCCGTAGAGCTCTGACACTTCTCTTTGTTCCCCATTTAGGCCGACCAGTGCACGGGTCTCCAGGGTTTCCTCATCTTCCACTCCTTCGGCGGAGGAACCGGCTCCGGCTTCACCTCCCTCCTGATGGAACGCCTCTCTGTTGACTACGGAAAGAAGTCCAAGCTTGAATTCGCGGTGTACCCGGCTCCTCAGGTGTCCACGGCCGTGGTGGAGCCCTATAACTCCATCCTGACCACGCACACCACCCTGGAGCACTCGGACTGCGCCTTCATGGTGGACAACGAGGCCATCTACGACATCTGCCGCAGGAACCTGGACATCGAGCGCCCCACCTACACCAACCTGAACCGGCTGATCGGGCAGATCGTCTCCTCCATCACCGCCTCCCTGCGCTTCGACGGCGCCCTGAACGTGGACCTCACAGAGTTCCAGACCAACCTGGTGCCGTATCCCCGCATCCACTTCCCCCTGGCCACCTACGCCCCGGTCATCTCCGCCGAGAAGGCGTACCACGAGCAGCTGACTGTGGCTGACATCACGAACGCCTGCTTCGAGCCGGCCAACCAGATGGTGAAGTGCGACCCCCGCCACGGTAAATACATGGCCTGCTGCCTGCTGTACAGGGGCGACGTCGTTCCCAAAGACGTCAACTCCGCCATCGCCACCATCAAGACCAAACGCAGCATCCAGTTCGTGGACTGGTGCCCCACCGGCTTCAAGGTGGGCATCAACTACCAGCCGCCCACCGTGGTACCCGGCGGCGACCTGGCCAAGGTGCAGCGGGCGGTCTGCATGCTGAGCAACACCACGGCCATCGCAGAGGCCTGGGCCCGGCTCGATCACAAGTTCGACCTCATGTACGCCAAGCGGGCCTTCGTCCACTGGTACGTCGGCGAGGGGATGGAGGAGGGCGAGTTCTCAGAGGCCCGGGAGGACATGGCCGCCCTGGAGAAGGATTACGAGGAGGTTGGAACCGACAGCGTTGGAGAGGAAGACGAGGGAGAAGAGTACTGAAGTGTCCCCGCTGAGCTTCCGTCACAATCGGTCATTTTAGGTTGTGCCTTCAATAAATGAAACGAAATAAAAACCTGCCTGCTTTCTTCTTCTTTCACATCCAGTCATTCAGACGCAGGAAGTCTAACATTTGTTGCAACACTGAAACAAAACTTTATTTTTAAAGTATCACCATACAAAATAGCATATTTTTTTTTTTTTATATATATATACTTTTATCTTGCTTTGAGGTAAACGACTAAATACTCAGACAGGATGAGTCGATGGCACAGAGGGTCAACGTTTACAGGAGGAAATTTGGTTTAATCCAAAATAAAACCACAAGACTTTAAACCAGGCGGACTAGAAGCTCATGGTGCGTTCAGATCCGATGGGTTCACCTTTATCTTCCGAAGGTCCCTGAACACATCGGTGGGGGGGGGGCAGCAGACGGTCACTGGGGCAGAGCTTTGAGGATGGCGTTCACCTCCTCTGCCACTGCAGTCAGAGCGAACTCAAACTGGTCCTGAGGAGGAAAACGGGTTAAACTGGATCTGATCCCTCTGCTGGTTGCTATGGTTACCACAGGTTATTAAAGTCATTAAATTAAGACCTTAATTGGCATTACAAATCATTAAATGTGATTATCAGGGCATTTAAAAGGCTTCATGGGAAAAAAAAATACAATTAACCCCTTAAAGGGCAAATCAAAAGCCAATAGTGTTACTGGCATCCAGGACAAACCTTATTACCTTTGTAAATTTTGATGGTCAATCTAATGACTTGATGGCAACTTTGCAAATATATTAAAAATGACAAGTGCTTTATTAGAAATTCATGAAAAATACTCCAGTGGAAAAACTTATTTTGGTCCAACATAACCTTAGAGGCATTAATGCTGATACTGGCACTTTTTTCTTAGTTTATAAATCTAAATATTAAGTAGGCTTTAATTTTATTTTCTGAACTTCAACTTTTTTTTTAATGTAATTTAACAGTCATGTTTTGGACTGTGGGAGGAAGCTGGGGTACCTGGAGAGAACCCACACTGGCACAGGGAGAACATGCAAAAAGACCCTAGGCTGGAAGGTTGAGATATTTTATTTCATAAAAAGATCCAAAGCTGATTTATTTGTAATCTCTGAGAGAAATTAATCTTCTTGCTGCAGGTTTTGGAAATAAAAACATATTTGATGCTAATTGCAGCATCGCTGATTGTATATTTAATGTTTTTTTCAGCAGATAACTTAATAGACAGGAAGGTATTAAATGTGACACAGCAACACTGTGAGCAGAAGGCCTGTGATGCCACAGTGCCACCTACTGGTAGGATGAAGTCGGCCACATTTCTAACCCTCAGTGAAAATCTGAACTTCAAGCTAATAGTGTTACTGGAATCCAGGAAAATACCTTATTACCTTTGAACATTTAAAATAATATGGAGATTTTGATGGCAAAAAAACGCTAACTTGCCCAAATATATTAAGAAAAACAACAAAAATGCTTCTAGAAGAAAAAGAGTGAAAGAAACATTTTATTTTGGTCCAACATAACCTTAGAGGCATTAATGCTGACAGACCATACAACTCCTTTCCTTTAAAAATGAAGCATAAAAGTCCTGCACAGAAAAACATAATTCAACCGTTTTTGGCATTTATTTATGCAAACAGCAGGGTAGGACATAAAACAATTGTGTTAAAGTAACTAAATGCGATCAACATTTTAAAGGGCAAGTTAGCGTTTTTGATCCCTTACAAATGGTCCATTGTTTTGGTAGAATCCTGTTGTCTAAAGTGGAAGTTCTCTCTGGGATTATTTACCCTGCGGACTCAATATGCCTCAGAAGATTATTAAAATTAATCAGAATAATTTTATCTGGAGGAAAAGACATCATTATATGAGTAATAATTATATTAAATCTGTAGGAGAAGGTGATCTAAATGCCATTATTGTCTTTGATTCAATGAACGGTGCCATAAAATAAAGATGGCTGCAACATTTTATCCATTATCTTGCTAAGTTTTGGCATAATCTCCCTGCAAAACTTTCTCCGAATTTGGTGGCTTTGATTTTTTTATTGAAATGCAATTTTGAAGTAGATAAATTACTGGTTAATTTATCCAGATTTCCTGAAAATTAAAAGGTAAATACAAACATTTTAACAATTTTTCACTTATATCTAGATTGTTTTTGCAGTGTCTGTCTTCTAGCATCACTTAGGTTTCACATTGCAAAAAAAAGTCCTTTTTTCTTAAAATAAGTTCAATTTCTTGAATTTAGGAGGTAACTGAGATACTTTGGCAATGGAACAAGAGTATTTACAATTAGAATAAGAGAAAAAATAACCGCATTGTCTTGTTCTAAGTGGATAATATTGTATTACCTTAATTTAGGAGTAAAAACACACTGGAAAAATGATCTACAAATAAGTCAAAATGTCTTAAATTAAGTATATTTACCCCTTATTTGAGTTGGTGCACGTATTTTAAGAAAAAAATACTTATCTAGATTTCGTTTCCGTTGGCAGATCATCTTATTTACCAACTGAAATTAAGGCCAAATACACTTAATGTAAGAAATGTTGCTTGTAGATCGTTTTCGCAGTGCAGCACAGAAAGTTCTGTCCGAACTCACCTTGGTGCGAACCATCCCAGGCCGCTGGTCCCTGACGTGCTCCAGCGTGGCGGCGATGTCGATCTCCTTCACCCCTGCAAGAAAACAGACTCAAAGCGTCACTCCCCTGAAACCCGGGGGGTTCGTTTACCTCTGAGGGGGTCCTACTGCACCTTTAGCCATGCGGTTCAGAACCATGTCGATCAGGATGTAAGTCCCAGTCCGACCAGTACCGTCGCTATGGAAAAACGAGGAGGAAAAGTCAAAATCCTGCAAATGGTTCCATGTTGACATGAGTATAATGTTATGTCATCGGCTTACCTGCAGTGCACTCCATGATGGGGCACGACCGTCCTCGATAACATTTATTCACCTTCCTGAGAACAAACGTTCAAACGTGACCAGATGAGAGGAAACAAGAAGGGAGACAGTAAAGCAATGAAGCAGGAGGATGAAAAAGGGGTCCCTGTGTCCTCCAGCAGTCGAAGCCTATAGCAGCAGAACTATTAGAGCACCGCAATATGGCGCTGTCCTTGCCATAAACATTATAAATTAATGCAACTTTTAAAAAATTTGTTTAGAATTTTCATGTTTGTAACACATCCAGTCCAAAGTTAGTCCTACAGGGTCCCACAAGGCTCAATTTAAGGGCCCCTGCTCTTTTCTCTGTATTTGCTGCCACTGGGTTCCATACTGTGAAGACGTGGGATTGATTTCTATTTCTCTCCACAGTTTGTCACGTTATAATAACAACCTTCCAGGGGCGGATTTAGAAAAACTTAGGGCCCTTGGTAAAGACAGGCAGGGGGCCCCTATGAATGGAGAAGACAACCAGAAACAGACCCATTCTACAGATAGAGAAATGTTAATAGAATAGACATCCATTATCTGTTCTAGGTTTTGTTCCTCTCTTCTTGTTTTCCTTTCTATGTTTTGTACTCAGCTGACTTTGGTGCTAGGCTTGCTGCACCGTGACGTCACTGCCAGAAGATGCCAGGAGGGAGGGGTTACTATATTTGGGAAAAAATGGCCGCTCCAAGACTCAGAGATCGAGATAAAAATTAGACTTTTTTTACTGATTAACACTAAATTCATAAAATCACCTCACACCGGAACTTTCCTTTAAGCAGAATCTGAAAAGTGTGGGATGGTGAAAACCACAATCAGCATCCCAAAAAATAAAATCTTTTCACTTTGAGCTTGTAATGTGAGGAATTTAAAAAAGTTGTGAATACTTTCACAAAGAAGCATGGCTGATTGGAATAGTCTGAGCGCTCTAGTACCGGCGGAAGTCCAGCAGGGGGCGTGTGGACGTGGGGATCCCCTTCGCCGGCCAGCTCAGGAAGTGGAACTGGGTGAGGGTGCGGGTCTCCTGCGTCTGCACGTTCTTCAGGTAGAAGCTGCGAACCAGGAAGTCGTTGCACCAGATGTGTTCTGACACCAAGTTGACCTGTAGAGGGAGGAAGGACCACCTGTAACGCCTGACGACCCAAACGCCTCCTCCTTTACGTCAAACACCCACCTCGTAGATGTGGTAGAGGGAGGAGCCCTCATCGGGCCAGTAACGGTCACACTGCTTCTCTCCGTCCTCCACCAGAGCCGTCATCATGACGATCACGGTGCAGCCGTTCTCCCACACCATCTGCAGAAGAACCGGGACAGTGCGGCCATGACACCTGATCATGGAGGGAACCTAAACCGAGTCGGGAGCTGCTTACAGCTCAGAGACAGAAGCATTTCTAGCAAGAAAATTCATTCAGTAAATTCATTTATACCTAACAACATCCCAACACACAAACACTACCCTCAGGGGAACCAACCCACCCCCGGCATAAAGAACTTTCCAACTTGAGTTCATTAAGGCCGTTCCCTGTCAGGTTAATCTATCTTCCACTGGTCAGATGGATCTCCTAATAACAGCAGTCCTCCCCTTATGCCATGAAGGAGGCTGTGTTTCTGTCATGACCTTCGTTTGCAGCCTGTGAGGCTAAGAACAGACATATCTCAACATTTTTTACTCCACAGCTCACCTGCCAGAAGTCGGAGATGGTGTGGGACAGGGGCCCCTGGGTGGCGATGTAGGCCGGCATCCTGGGGTCGTGTTCGATCTGCAGGTTCAGAAAGAGTCCAAACGATCAGAACCACCAGAGATCCAACTTTAAGGTTCTTCAGATCTGTGGAGACTCACCATGGTGCTGCATTGATGTAGTCGGAGCGCCGGCGCTTTGTTGCCCGCTTCTCAGCTTCACCCTCCTGGAGTACCGTCTGCAGAACATGGCCCAGTAAGTTCTGGTTCCACCAGTTCTGCTCCATAAATACCTCTGTTTGAGCTTTAAAGTTAGGGCGGATCCACTCACAGGGAACCGAGTCGGGGCAGCGGTTCTTCTTGGCGTTGGAGTCGCTCTGAGCCACCGATACGGAGCTGGGTTCTGCCTGGTAGGAGCACAGAGCCTCCCACTCCTTCATCAGCCGGTCCTTGTTCCGCAGGTGGTCCTCCATGTAAGCCTTAAAGGAGTCCAACGGGACCAGAACCACAGCGCAGATACAATATATTAACATTTGAAGCCTTTACTAAAGCTGCCGCCCTGAATCTGAGCGGAGCTTTAGCTCAGCAGAGAGGAAAGGGGAGGGGCCTAACAGAAATGAGTGTTTAGGGATAAATTGTTTCATTTAATCTGACATTTAGAGGAACTAAATCAGTTTTAGGTTCTGACCAGGATCATGTGACCCGTAGAGATGTCCATGTTGGCCTGCGCCGGCTCCTCGCACCAGGACGGCGTGCTGCTGTGGGAGCTGGGACTGGGCTGGGCTCCGTCGCTGAACTGGGACGACACGCTGCTCACCCTGGAGTCCGCCCCGCCGCCTCCTGCTGCTCCGGCTCCCCCTGCTGCGCCTCCTCCGCCTCCGCCGGCTCCGCCCGCTCCTCCCACCGCGCCCAGGGCGGCGGCCTCCAGCCGTCCGAAGGCGCCTTTGGAGGCCATGTGCTGGCGACACAGGTCCTGGTGAGCACGTTGGCATGCATCGTGATGTTACAGCTACTTCAATACAACACTGGAAGCTTTAGAGAAAACATCCTAATTCATGACGAACGTCCAGAAGAATAACTTTATGATGTGATATCCAGATACACTTTCTGTTAGAATACCCAATATTAGGATATAAATTAATATAATCCAATTTTAAAGTCGTAGGGAAGCCGTTGTTCCAACCGCTGCATTCCTAATTCAACTACAAGTGGTGTCCCACTTTACACGAAGTTAATAAAGTGAATACCGTGATTGACGCATTATCAAGGAGGTATGGATTCTTGTGGCGAAGGTTCAGCAAGTATTTTTGGTTGTGGCCGTTTGTGCTGGAAGCATCTTGCTAACCAGTTAAGCATCTTAGGTGTTAGCAGGTTCCCAATGGGAAATTCCATTGGGACCAAATAGCACTCAAATTGGTGATTCTAGAAACGACGTACGTCAAGGAACGCTTATGGACAGAGGGAAACATGCTAGAGGAGGGAGAGTTTAGTGTCAGAGGTCGTGGATGAGTCTCCTCCGCCATCCATTTTTTTATTTAGAGGGAGGAAAGTGAGGATAAGATGCTAGGAAGAGGACGCCAGGGCGCGTAGCTTGGTTTGGTGTAGAAGGCTTCCAGCCGCACATGCTTGAGCCTCTTGCCTTCGGACGTCTGTGTCTTCTGTTAGCTCTACGCCTGCCGGGTTAATAACAGACGCCCATCCCTCTGAACACTGGGACAAACTCAATGGGAAAGGAAAGGATTCTGATTTCAACCGCTAAGTGCGATATTAGCTTACGCTGAATCAAGTGATGCTGCGACCGAAAAACATTTGATTGACAGGATGACCGCTGCTGACGTTCGGCTGGCTTAGGTGTTCAGGCTGACGTGAAATTACCTGCCTGGGCAGAAGATAACGAAATATAAATGTCCTAACTTTTGGGACAATATTTCAACCTGATAAAGAGCTAGAAATATCTGCGATGTTTAAAGCCAGAATGATTTTGACATTTAAAATATGTTTTATTTTTATCATCTATTAATTTATTCTGCAGTGAATAAATTTGTTTCTGTTGACTGAACTGTCGTATTTTTATCTGTTTGATCCAGAGATCAGATCTGCATCTTTTTTTGTTGTTTCTCTTCCTTTTCTAATCGTCTGTAAGGAGTCGAACCTTTGATGATGGTTGAGTTTTGGCGCATGGCGGTGGTTTGGACCCCCTCACCTGGTACTCCTGGTGGCTGAAGGCGCCCCCCTCGGGTCCCAGGCCCAGCTTCTTAGCTGCCAGCCGATGGGCGTGGTGACGCAGGCAGGCGATGGTCATGGCCGCCACCAGGATGCCGCCGATGCACGCCATGGACACCAGGGTGGCGAACACCCAGCGGGAGCCCGGCTGGACTTTGGTTGCCAGGGGCAACGACTTCCCCTCATTTATCTGCACGGCGTGGGGGAGAAAACACACTTTTTATCTATTAAGAAAAAACTGATCTTCAGCTGGACCGACACCTTCAGAGCTGAAGGGAAGGTTTTTAATCCTGGGTTTAGATTAGGAGAGATTAACAGAGGAATCAGTAACATCCAGAGGTGGTGAAAGCATTATCTCTTTTGTTTTGAAATGAGCTTCATGTATTTCAGTTGCAATGCCTCCGCTCCATCACCCTAATCTGGCTGTGGGACCATGGGCTCTCACCTGTTCAGCGCCGCTCTGAAGGACCTTTAATCCCGTCTCTGATTCCAGGAAGTTCTTCTCTGCGACTAAAACCAAAGACATGATCCATGAGCGATAAGAGATTTCCTTGTTTTCAGGCTCCACCTCCTCTAAGCTCCTCCTCGCTGTTTCAGATCCTCCTACCAGGAGCCGGTTCTCCTCTCAGCTGCGCATCCTACCTGCTTTATCTGCAGCGTCTGCAGCCGTCAGGTTCTTGGCGTTTGGTCTGATTCTGAAGGTGACGGCCGGTCCGACCACGCTGCAGGGGAGGAAACGGGACAAACCATGAACACGCCCAGACTCTGATGCTTTCATCCAGTTTAATGATTCATCTGTTATTCATTTTCCTCCAGATTTTTATAATTTATGCAAAACTGTTTGTTTTTAATCCCCAAATGATTCCAACCTGTAAACAATTAAAAAAACACTTTTTTCTGTCAATTTTATTTTTTCTTTTCTTTTGAAAGAAAAAAATGTATAATTAAATAAATAAATATTCATGAAAACAAAATTTTATTTTGCATAATTTCTTTAAAATGTGCGTTTATTTAAATTTCCAAATTGATGTGTGTTATTTACAAGCAGTTTAGAAAACATGGAGGATATTGTCAAAACCAACAAATATTTTAAAGAAAATTATGCAAAATTTTATTTTTGCATAATTTTCTTTAAAATGTGTTTATTTAAATTTCCAAATAATTGATGTTATTTAAAATATTTTAATTTTAATTTAGATTTTGTCTTGTTTTATGTTTTTTGTTTTTGTTGAATAACAGCATTTAAAAATGTATTAAAAACTAAAACCAACTAGATTTTCAAGGTTTTATTTGTCTGTAAATCGTACAGAAAAAAGAAAGGATCAAATAAAAAATAAATTTTTTAATCCCTTTTTTTTTACATGAAATACAAACATTTAAAGATTTTTATTTATTTATTTATTTTATTTTATATTTTTTAAATATAAAAAAATTTAATAAAAAAAAATTAAAAATATTTTTAAATTCTGTAATAACTAAAAATAAAAGAATAAATGTTTTTAATGCATAGTCTCTTGATTTAATATTCTAGTTTTGTAATTCTGTAAAAATTTGATTCTGTCGCATAAAATAAAGAAGTTTTATTGAGTTGATCAGGATTAAACCGTTTCGTTTTCTTATTTTAAGTGTAAATTGTCTTGCCTTTTGGCAAAATATCATTTTTATCTCATCAATCCAAGAACAAATGCTCTTATTTCAAGAAAAAATGACTTATCTAGATTTATCCAGTGTACTCACTGGAAAAATGATCTTAAAATACGGTAAGTAAAAATTTCTTAAATTAAGTGTATTTATTCTTACTTTGAGTAGGAAAATGAGATAGTTTGCCAATGGAATGAGTATTCTTCACTCTTAAAATAAGATAATTAGATAAAATGCACTGGAAATAAGACAATGCATTTGTTTTTTTTTATTTTAAATGTAAATTGTCTTGCTTATTGGCAAAATGTCTCTTTTAGCTTCTCAATCCAAGAACAAATGCATTTATTTTAAGAAAAAAATGACTGATCTAGATTTAAATTTTTTTCCAGTGCTGACTGTTTATTGATGTTCTCCATGCGGTAAACATGGCTTCCTGTCTGACCTCCATGAGGGTCAAATTTAAACCAGAGAAGAAGAGCAGCAGGTAAACAGATGAGGATGAAAGTTGGACGTAAAGCTGGAGGAACAATGAGGAAAACCAGGAAACTTTCCCAGTTTCTTTGCAGCGGCTCGTTCTTTACACTGGAAAAAACTAATTCTAGATAAGTCATTTTTTCTTAAAATAAATGAATATCAATTTTGTCTTGGATTGAGGAGGTAAAAGAAACATTTTGCCAATGGAACAAGACAGTTTACATTTAAAATAAGGAAACACAATTGCATTGTCTTATTTCTATTGCATTTTATCTAAATTAAATACTCATTTTATTGGCAAACCATCTCAATTACCGATGCAAATTAAGGGTAAATACACTTAATTTAAGAAATTTTAACTTATTTCTAGATGGTTTTTCCAGTGTAAGCGCACGCTGCTGACCTCTGACCTCTGACCCACCTGATGTTGACGACGTTGGCGGCGGAGAGGCCGATCCTCTCTGACAGCAGCTGCAGCAGACGCACCCCGTCGTTCAGACTGAGGGGGCTGCAGCGACAAACACACACATGGACACACACACACACCCATTTAACTCACACACACACACACAGAGGGGGGAGGGGTTTAAACTACAGACCCAATCGCAGCTCTAAGGCACCCCGGCAGCCTCGCCTCGGTCTCTGATCATGTCCTAGAAGCAAACACCCCCTGACTGTCAGGACGCTTCACCACCTCTACAGGACTTCCTGGTTTCTGACAGGAAGTCCCGCCCCTGATCCTCTCTGCTGGTTTCTGGCTTCCTACTCAGGGCGACAGGAAGCCATCCCTTCTCTCCAAACATTAACTTCCTGGTTCTCCATATTGCTCCATTCTTCCACCTCTATCTCCTGCTAATTCACTCCCCCTCTTCTTCTTTTCCTTTCCTCCTCTCTGTCTCTAGACCATTTTTGTTTTCTTCTTCTGAAAGTAAAAATCTTTCCAAGCAGTTTTCCACATTTTCTCTGCCTGACGTGACGAACAAACACAGACAAACTGATTCACTGGTTGATCATCCAGGAGGTTAAAGCTGCTGTACCTCTGGTTGGTGACGATGTACCCAAACTCTCTGTTCTGATTGGCTGCCTCAGGCGGAGTCGCCTCCCTCTGCTCTCCTCCACCTGTTTTGGCGGCGGGGGGCGGAGCCTTCTGGATAACAGTCTTGTACGCCGTCACCGCCTCTGTGAGCTGATTGGTGGAAACAAAGGTCATCAGCTTTGGCTTTTTCTGATTTATTTCACCGACCTTGATGCTGATTTAGGGGTTGCTATGGTGATGAAGGAGCCCACAGCACCATTACTCATCAGACGGAAAGATATTTTCCAGTTCCTATTAACAAAATATATGATCTATTGGAATAAAATCATGGAAAGGTGAGAATCAGCATCTGCGGGTGATCGCAGGTCTGTAGATATGACACGTAAGAGACTCCAGTGATTATATTTTCTTTCTCTGAGCTGATTTCAGTTCAGATTTATAGCAGAGGGAGAAAAACTGGATGAAAATGGCGAAAAATAACACCCCTGATGCAGAAAATGATCATGTAGAGATAAAACGGCAGGATCCGTTTCAATCCAACGGTCCCTGAACTGCACACAGGTCTGCTCACATCCACAGGCGACTCAGAGCTGAAGCTTCAGAGAGAAAATCTGATGAAACTTTAAACTCAGGCTTTACATTTCCATCAGGTTTCAGTCCACTGTTCGTTTAAACTATAACTCTGTTGGAAACTATTTGTGCAACTGACACCTGCTCATGTTTATCTATTTATAGAAAAGGCCAAAACACAGTCACCTGGTGTTTCATCCACACACCTTCCTATTGGAGCTTTAAAATGTCTAAAAAATGTTTTAAAGCTGTTCAAACAAATAAAATGATATTTAAAATTCCACCTGACATGTGTGACTCTGCGGGAGCAATGAAACAGCAGCTTTTCATTTTTAGCCCCGCCCCCTAATGGCCAGCATCATTGGAAACTAGAGGCTCAGACCTTTCCAAGGAGGGGTCGGAGGTCATTGTGCGACCATTTCAGGTGATGTAACCGGCATGCTTTACATAAGCTTGCTCTGTTATTCTTATTTTCTATTCAGTTTGGTGATTTTATTGGTAAATTTCAATGAAATAACGGATAAATCTTAGGAGCAAAGGCTTTGCCTCATGCAGAAGGTCTCTAATAATGGAAATCAGCATATTTGTATACACCAGATTCCCTTTTAAAAGTAGAACAAAATACATTTTTAGCACTTTTCGTCACCGTGCCACAATCTCCTCCAGCACAATTCCTCACACTAAATATTCCAGGGAACAAACTTGCTTCAACTTATCCAGTCCAAATTTACTTGAGTCATAGATCCAAAATGCTGCAGCCAGAGTTCTGATGAAAATGAAAAAAGAAATCATGTCTCTCTATCCTGGCTTCTCTTCATTGGCTTCCTGTTAAATCCAGAATAGAATTTAAAAATCCTCCTTCTCACATATAAAGCCTTAAATGGCCAAGCTCCATCTGATATCAGAGATCTGATTGTTCCCTTATGTTCCCAACAGAGCACTTCGGCCTCAATCTGCAGGTTTACTAGTGGTTCCTAGAACTTCTAAAAGTAGAATGGGAGGCTAATTATCTTCTTAAATATCAATTCCTTTTGGCAAACTATCTAATTTAACTACTCAAATTACAAGGGTAAATACTCTTAATAATTTTTTTTTACTTATTTCTACATGGTTTTTCCAGTGTACAAAGTAATGAAGTTTATGCTAATAATGTGCTGCTATAATCATCAACATTTCAACATTTAAAAGTTTGAGATATTTTTTTTTTTTGGAGTTTTTGCGGCACTAGTGGCTCGTTTTTCTGACAGTAGGCTGACAGGAAAGGTGGTATGAGGGAGGGGGAGAGACACGCGGCAAAGGGCCACAGGTCGGATTCGAACCCGGGTCGGCCGCGTCAAGGACTAAGGCCTCTGTATGTGGGTTGTGCGAGTTAACCGCTGCTCTACCTGCACGCCCAGGTTTGAGATCTTCCACTATTTTTTCAGTGATCAATAAAAATATGAAGTAAGCAGAATGAATAATAACAGATCCTCCTGTTATCATCATCAGTTTAGCTTCATTTCTCTTCACTTTGATTCAACATAATCCACTTTATACCTGCAAACCACGAGAGACGCTCACCTTTTTCTTCGCTGCATCATCTCCGTATTGATCTGATGGAAACACAGACAAAGCCGTTTCATTTCAGTGGGATCAGATCCTGCAGCTGAAACCGGTGGAAAAAGGGCTTCACCCACCTTCACTTTGTTGGGGACGGTAGGCGGCGTCGAGCTGCAGCTGCTTCAGAGCCGCCGGCAGGTCGTCCTTCTGCTCCGGGGTCAGATCCTTCACATCCAGGCCGTAGTGATCCAGCAGAAGAGCCAGTCTCTGCAGGGAGCGTTCTGGAAGAGGGAGCAGGGGGACAATGGAGTAACTATCAGTAAGCAGTGACAGCAGCTGCTTGAGGGGCCCATGACCTCCTAGGGGCCCCATCACTGACACCTGGGTGGCCCCTACACAACTGTAGACTGGGACGTCTCTTTGCAGATGTAATGGTGCGAAAAATTCCTCTTAAACGCACCTGATACTGAAGTAACTGACCGCATTTATAGCCCAACACATGGCAGATTTCACCATGATGGTGAGACGTTTAAACACCAACAGCAAAGCAGGAAGTGGTACTTTTAATTACTGTGTTAATAACTGAATAGTTCATTAGACAGGTTGGTAAAATATACACTCATATAACATGTTTCAAACTGCAATAAAGATCTTAAAAGTACGGAAGAGGATTAGGGCCACTGGAAAAAAAAGTTAACTGATTTTTTAAATTTTATTTCAGTTTGAATCTCAAGAATTCTGACTTTTTTTTTCATAAAATTCTGACTTTTTTTTTCTCAGAATTCTGATTTTTTATCAAATTCTGACTTTAATCTCAAATTTTTAATTTTTTCTCAGAATTCTGACTTTAATGGGATATCATTACTTTAATCAAATTCTGACGCTTTTCTCAGAATTCCAGACTTTAATCTCAGAATTCCTGACTTTTTTTTTCTCAAGAATTCTGAAGCTTTAATCTCAGAATTTTGACTTTTTCTCAGAATTCTGACTTTAATCTCAGAATTTGACTTTAATCTCAGAATTCTGACTTTTTCTCAGAATTCAGACTTTTAATCTCAGAATTCTGACTTTTTTTCTCCACGGAATTCTGACTTTAATCTCAGAGATTTTTGACTTTAATCTCAGAATTCTGACTTTTTTTTCTCAAATTTCAGACTTTAATCTCAAATTCTGACTTTAATCTCAGAATTCTGACTTTTTTTCTCAGAATTCCAGACTTTAATCTCCAGAATTCTGAACTTTTTTCTCAGAATTCTGACAATAAAAAGTCAAATTCACGAAGTTAAAAATCAGAATTTCATGCTAAACTGTAATGACAATCCTTAAAATCATGCAAACTTTGTTACTTTCAGATGGCTCAAATCCTCTTCCATATAAAAGAACGATGTATTTATGTATTTTATTTTTTTACAATACGACTTGGAATTGCTGGGTGGCATGATGAACAGAGTGAACATATGTCACGTGCGTGGCGATGCGCACAGCGTGCAAGACGTCACATCACGTGGAAACTAAAACCAGAGCGTAGATTAAACCATAGCCGTTACGTTACAATGTGTTAGCGGCGATGGATACCAAAAGGAGGTACTTATGCCGATTCCAGAAAAGAAAAAGGAAAGAAACGGAAAATAACTTCCCCAAAATAAACTGCGTTCTTTCAAAGAACCGAAGTGCGACAGTCGGACGTTGCTGCTTCTATCAGTCCAGTGACTAAAGATTGCGACCAGGTTCCTGGATTGGTCTGTCGGGCATCTGCGTCGCACTTTGTCAGTAGTGTGTGAAGTGATAACGTTTAAAATACGCACTTTTGAGGTTTTATGATTACCTACGTGTTTTCACGGATGTGTAGCGCTACACCAAATGTGTTTTCGTGGACATCCATGGTGCGCCATCAACATGTTTTCGTGGATGTGGTGGTGCGTGTCACCAATGGTTCCATTCACGGTGCGCAGTCACTATTTTTCAGTGTGTGATGTGTGACCATGTACTACTGAGAATTGAATAATTTGATCTTCTAGGCTGATTTATGGAACAGTCGCCGTATCCTGAACATTTATCACTTGTTGTACTTCATATGGGGCCACCCAGATAGTGCTGATTAAGGGCCTGTTGTTGTGTCGTTACGCCGATGCTGCAGGAAAGTAAGAACTGCAGGTGATTACAGCAGAGTTCAAAGGGGAAACACATCAACACAAACGAAAAAAAACTGTAAAAAAATGTAAAAGGATTAGGACAGAAAATCAAGGAATGACAAACTAATAGAGAGAAATGAAACTACGGTGGGCAATGAGGGCCAAAAGAGGAGACATCTGACCATCCAGTCCTGACAGGGCGTCATATTCCTGCTGCTTCTTCTCCGCCTCCGGCTGCTTCCTCAGCTGGGAGACCTGGGAGATGTAGTCCTCGCTGTAGTCCAGAGGGAAGTCCAGATCGGGGAACAAAGACGAGGAGGGGAGGCCGGCGGATACGGCGGCCCTGTGGCGGGGCAGAGACTGTGAGGAAGAGGAGGATGAAGGGGAGGAGGTGAGGTAGAGGGACATCAGGTCCTGGAGCAGCTGGCGGTCCCGCTCCAAAGACCGCTCCTTGTGGAAGGTCGGGTTATTATCCAGGGAGTTGAGGGAGCGCTCCTCCTGATCCTGGTAGCCGAACTGACAAAGACACAGAGTGTCAGTCCCTCCTGTGGCCAGCAGGGGGCCCCCCACCATGGGTTCACGCTAGGCTAGCCGGCTCCTACCTTATGGTAGCTGTATGGCTCCAGCAGGGGAGTCTGCATGTGGACGGAGGACCGGGACGGATCCAGGACCATGTAGTCCAGGTACTGCTGCATCACCTCAGGGTCAGCTGGACCTTCAGGATCCTGGTCCCTCTGAGCAGCAGGACCCATCAGCCGGAAGGACCTGAGAAACAAACAGCTCACCCACCTGGGATGTTTTCTACCAACAGCCGGGAGACGGAAACTTTCTTACTGTTTAGAGGATCCCTGTTCCGGTTTGGGAGCGGCGGTCGGAACGTGGCTCAGCTCGCGGCCGATGACGGCCTGCGTCAGATCGTCCTTCCACGTCAGACCTGAGGTTTCGCCACATCCCATGTTAAACGCTGCATCCGAAGCAGGAAAATGATCTGTTGCTGTGTTCGGATACTCACCCTGCACCATCAGGTCTTTGAGGACTTCCTGCAGCTTGTGCAGAACCGGCACGGAGACCCGGTACTGGACGGGCTCCTGGTGCGGAGCCCGGCACTGTCCGAACAAACCATCTAAACAGAAGGAAACCATCTGAGCATCTCTGGAAACATGAGGCCCATCCGATCAGGGGATCTAGAACCTCTTCACTGCCCTGTTATATTAGCAGCACAGCTCAGTACTTGAAAGTTCCTTCCCCAAGGATGATGCAGCCACCGCCGTGCTTCACTGTTTTTGATGTACTGCGGTATTTTAAAGCCAAATTGGACTGATTTTTAGTTTGATGGACACAAACTAATCATCTTCCTCTTTAATCCTCTCTAACCTCTTGGTAAAATGCACCTTCAGGACCCAAAGAAACGTTAAGAAAAGCTTGAAAGAATTTTGGACTGATTAAACGAGGCTGTGGATTGTTTTCTACATCAGCTGTGTGTTCGATGAAGGACACTGATACTGTAGCTATGGTTATGTTTTATACTCAGACACTGACTGCAGTTTATCCTCTCAGCAGGTTTTACACTTTACTGCTCGGTTGGCATGGTGCCGCAGCGATTACTGAGATCATTACTGCATCATAAGCTTCAGACATCTGGAAGGACAACTAGGCGCTTCTTCAATGCAGGCAGGAGGAAGTTTGTGGAACAGAAGAGCAGAGATGGTAGAGAAGGAAAAGCTGCTGCTGAAGGTGAGATCCTCCTCATCCTCAGAGTTTACAGCCCAGAAGCGGAGCGGCGTCAGAACAGCAGCTCCTTCACGCAGGCCGCGGTGAGTCATCCCCATCAAACACGTCGGGGAGACACACCGTCCTCAGGCTACTGATGTCACCGTTGTCACGGAGACGGCCAGGCCCAGCCACGATTGGTCTAAACGGAGGCCTTGTTTACGCTGCTCTCTGTCGCTTCGTCGCCTCCTCCCTGCTTCCATCTTTGTGCCACGGAGGCAAACTGGCACACATGCAGCACTGCAGCGTCTGATTCAGCACAAACTGACGGGTTATACTGGGAAACATACGGCACTGGAAAAATATCTAAATCTAGACAAGCAATTTTTTCTTAAAATTAATGTATTTTTTTCTTGAATTGAGGAGGAAAAAGAGACATTTTGCCAATGGAACAAGATAATTTACATTTAAAATAAGAAAACACAATTGCATTGTCTTATTTCAAGTGCTTTTTATCTAATTATCTTATTTTAAAAGAAAAATACTCCATTACTCCAATACTCCATTGGCAAACTATCTCATTTACCTACTTAAATTAAGGGGTAAATATGCTTAATTTAAGAGATTTGTACTTATTTCTAGATTGTTTTTCCAGAGTAGGTGTTAAAATACAATAAAACCTGCTTAAGTTCAGCTTAAAAACCTCATTTTAAGTATTAATCTGAACATAAAACAAGCAATGTCCTAATTTCACTTCTTACACTGCAAAAATGTAAAGTCTAAATAAGTCATTTTTTCTTGAATTGAGGAGGTAAGTGAGACACTTTGCCAATGAAACAAGACAATATACATTTGAAAGAAGAAAAAACAATTGTATTGTCTTATTTGAAGTGCATAATATCTAATTATCTTAATTTAAGTGTAAAAATACTCATTCCATTGGCAAACTATCTTATTTATTTGCTCAAACTAAGGGTTGATACACTTAATTTAAGAAAGTTTTACTTAATTTCATATCCTTTTTGCAGTGTATGCGGGAAACGACAGCGGACATTATTAATTAAGCTGTTTTAAGATCTCATCTTTTAATTAAAAGCAATTTATCCTGCTAACGTTCAGGTTAAAAGCAGAATATTGGTTAGTAACTGACCATTAAACAGTAACATCAGAGTGTGACGATAAACTGGGATCCGATATTCCTTGCAACCATTTTCATGTTCCGATGTTTTTAATGTCTTTACTATTTTGACTTATGTGTCCGATTATATTTACAGAGAAATCATCAATATCTGTGGTTATTTCAGAGCAGATTAGGCTGTAAAACTGAGTTTCATCTAATCTGTTTATATCCTGGAACTGAATCTGTTTTGCTGTGGAAGATCTTCATAGTCTTTTCGTTTGTATATTAAATCGGATTTACATAAAGGTGGAAAACTCACCATCGGCGCAGAGCTGATCTCTGGGACACAACTTCTTCTCAAACAAACAACCTGCAGAAAGAAAAAAAGATTTTCAGATCTTAAATCAAACCAGATAACTCTTTAAAGGTGATAAATAAAAAAAACCCTAAAACAATGAATTCTTAGTTTGAATGTTTTCAGGACCATTTAAAAACACGACATTTTGGTAAACTTCTGCAAGCGGATTTTAGTCGTTATTAGAGTCGATCTAATTGGATCACAAATCGTTCAGCAGGTCTTTGCAGAGGAGGAAACAACCTTTACTTTGATTCAAAAAAAATTTAAAGAACAATCAACTGGATTTTTGTTTCCAAGTTATAAGACGCTTCTCTTCCCATCCAGGAAGCTTTCTCAATTCAAAATGTCAGAAATATCTCTTTGAGTTTAAGGCGTTATAGAGTGGACCAAAACAAAAGCCTTGGTTCCAACCTGCTCTGCATACCTAGAACCAGAACCTTATAAACATGGGAAGCAGCATTTAGGGTTCCTATGCTCCAATTATCTGGAACAATTGGTCCAGAAAACTGTAAAAGTCTTGCTTTAGCCTGAGTTCTTTTAAATCAAGACTAAAAAGAAAACACATTTGTTTAGGATTGCCTTCCTCGACTTTTCTAGTTAAACACTTAAACTAAAACATATTTTCTTTTAATCCAACTGTTTTAATAAACTTTTTTGTTTCTGCTGTTTTTATCTTATTTTATTTATTTATTTATTTATTTTCCTATTTGCTTTGATTCTGTTTTATCTTACTGTATTTTAATCATGTAAAGCACTTTGCATTGTCTTTGTACTGTGTACTGAATTGTGCTATACAAATAAATTTGCCTTGCCTTGTTTTGGTTTAGAAACATGCAAATTGAACTGGGCGAAGCAGAAGCAGCCCCTTTGGAATGGGAGGTCATTTTGTTTCTTTGTTAGCCTGTAATAGCGATACCTGTCCATGTCTCTGAAAGGGGTTGTTCAATTGTTAGCCTATATGGCTGAATTGTAGGTTTTTTTTAAAAGCTGAAGTCCACCCTCTCTGTTTAAAGTTGTAAGAGAAGCGGCTGTTCCAACTGTTGCATTTCGAATTCTCCCAAGTGGCGCCCGACTTTACACGAGTGAATAAAAGTGAATGTGATTGGTCGATTATCAAGAGGCGGGATTGTTGTGGCAGAAGGTTTTGCAAGCTAACGTTTGGTTGTAGCGGTTTGTTGGAAGCATCTTGCTAACCCAGTTAGCAACTTAAGCTAGCAGGTTCCCAATGGGAAATTCCATTGGGACCAAGTAGCAAGTAAAAAGGTGACTTAGAAACACTGCTGTCAAGGAGCGCTATGGACAGCGGAAACACATGCAAAGAGGAGGGAGAGTTTAGTGTGGAGATTAGTGGATGAGTCTCCTCCGTCATCCATTTTTATTTAGAGGAGGGGGCCGGGACCATGTTGTGGAAGAGGAGCGCCGTAAGTGGGCGGCAGAAGCTTTGGTTTGGTGTAGAAGGCTTCCAGCATTACATGTTTGAGCCCTTTGCCTCAACGCTGCTGTTGCTGTTAGCTCTAATACCTCGCCTAAGCGCATACAGAGCGTCCATCCTCGTGAACACTGGGGCGCCTTAACTCAATGGGAAAGGAAAGGATTCTGATTTCAACCGTTGCGTATATAGCTGAAGCACATATGAATCAAGATGCTATGACTGAAAAAAGGTGTACGATTGACAGATGACCGCTGATATATGATTGGTTGAATTTAGGTGTTCAGGCTGGCGTAGAACTAACTGGCCTGCAGAAGATAACGGAAAAAAACAGATTTTAAGACAGGATTTATTTTTTAAAATAGAAATTTTTCTAACTTTTGGGACAATATGGTCTGATAAAGATTAAATTGGTATACATGTTTAAGAGCATGTCTTTAGTTCGATTATGATGCAGGAATTAATATAAAGTGATAAAATATCCAATGTAAACACAATAAATATCATATTCTAGCTTTAATTAAATGATTTTATGCTTGTTTTAATAATCTGTATTTAAATGCCCATTCTTGCTTCTAATAAACATTATTTTATAACTTCTATGAAGCCCAGAATGCTTGCTTTAATCACTGAGGCGTTTCTAAATAATTTATGTTCTTGAGGTTTAAAATGATGCTTATTGATCAGGACATGTTTGATTACTTTGACCGCAGCAGGAAATGAAAACTTCAGCCCTGAAAGCGGGAAGCAGCTGAGCTGAGTGTGGAATCGGAGGAAAAGGCTGCAGGAGGACGGGGGCCAGACGTTTGGTCGGCGTGAATTATTGATGCGGACGGCATCTGACTTTTTCTTCCTACGATGATGCAAACATGAGAGCGGAAACACCTCTGGCCCGGTCTCCATGACAACCCAAGGAAATCTCCCTCAGCTGCATCTGTCTGGGAATCTCCTCTGAAAGAGACACTCCATCTCCGACCGTAGCTCTTCTCACGGTGATTAATCTGCTCTCCGTCCGCTCCTCCTCATCCTCCCTCCGTTGTTTTCGACTCAGTCAGCGTTCTGCCATGACTAATTTAAGGCTAATTAAGTCAGTAACGAGCAGACTGATGGATGAAGTTCAGCTCTGCAGGTCAGCCGAGCTTCGTATGAGTCTCGGTTTGAACAAAAACACGAACCAGAGAAAGAATCAGAGGAAGAATCCATGCGGGGGCTTTTATTTACAGCAGGGATGAAACAAAATAAAGGATCAAACATCCTGCAGAAATGTTTGATAAAAGCAGAACTGCAGCTTTAAGCTGCAACATTTTATATCTATTTATACTCTAATAAGTTTGTATGTATTTTATTATACAAAATCCAGAGAGCATCATTCGTTATTCTACAAACTGAGGGTAAATTTTCAGCAGATGGCGTCTCACGCACTGAGCCTGTGGTTCTGCTGGAGGTTTCTTCCTGTTAAAGGGGTTTTCCTCCCTACTGTCGCTACAAAGCATGCTTGGTGGCAGGGTTGCTGAAGAGTCCAATGAGTCAGATGCAATCAGCTGGTTTTTCATAGATAGAAAACTTTGGCAATCAATCTGACTGGATGATCTGGTGAACTGGAAAGTGACCACTGACTGAGATGACATGATGTGAATTGGAGCTATAGAAATAAAAAGCCGGAATTCATTTAATAACTAAAGCCATGGAAAACATAACCTAAAGATAAGAGAAAGAATAACTAATTAAACCTAGACCAAGGAATAAATTATACCAAAAATGATATAAAACTTATCAAAACAAACATAACTGGGAGCCCAAAATGAAAACTGTGCAGAGTGATCATCTTCAGTTTTCACTGGAGAGAAACAGGCTGAAAATAATCTGCTATTTTCTTTCTACTCTACATTTATGCACTAAATTACATCCAGGTTTGTTTCTGAAAGCTGCAAAATGTGTGAACGTCTGTATGTTTAGCAGCAGTGATGATGACAGCACGGCTAACACAAGAAGACAATGATCCTAATCACATCCCTCCATCTTTTATGGGCTGATGGGCTGATCACAGCGGGGCTCCGTCCTGCTTCTTCTTCTGCCGCACAAATACAGAAGCATCTAAATGATCTGGAGGATTAAAACATCTAAAGTCCAGCCCCTCTCCTCTTCGTCATCTTCCTCATCATCTCTGGGTTTCTGACAGATCCTTTAAGGCCAGCAGGTGAGGTTTAAGGTGGAAGGACTGAGCTGGAAAACAGCTGGGAGGACGTCTCCTCACAGCTCAGAGGAACCTTTCACCTTCTACCCTTTACATTCTGACAGAGCAAATCAAGCTCAGGAAGCAGCAAACCTCTGCTCGTTGGAAACCAGAGCCGCTCGGCTCTCATTCCGCTGCTCAGAGGAAGCAGAAACAAACACACCATGTCTTCAGCTGTGGTTTGTTCAGGAAGAAAACAATAAAGGAGCATAAAAAGATGATTTCACGCTACATTAAATCCAACCTCTAATCAACCTGCTCAGCGTGAACCGGTCTCTCCTGTTCAAACCGCAGCAAACGCAAACATTTATATGTAGAATACGTTAATCAACCTAAAACTGAGATAAATTAGAATCTTCTTCATCATCAAATGTTGCTGTTCTGTTCTGCTTCTTCTGTGCTCAGAGTTCAGAGCTCAGCTAAAATCCCAGGGTTAACGACGGCGTCTAAAATGGATTAAAGTCGAACCTGCTGACTCGGTTAATATTACAACTAGACACTAAAAAAACAGCTGAGTCACTGGTTGCTATGGTGAATCCTGACTTTTTCTCAAGAGCAGAGGGGGATGAGAAAAACACAGACGAGATTCTTTGCTTTTACTGAACAGCCCGTGTTTTAAAACTAGAAGTTAAATCAACGTATGATAAAACGAATGTGTGGAGATAAACTTGGCATTTAAACAAGTTCATTGAGCCTCAGCAGCAAAAATGGGAAAACATACATTGGTCTTCAGGGTGAACCTTCAATTTTTATAGACATGAAAATAAAGAACTCTTTGAATAATAAGGTGTGTCCAAACTTTTAGTCAGTGCTTTATGAAAATGAAATTCATCCAGATGAAAAATAAAATTCCTCAGAGCTTTTTAAAGCAGGAATGATGAGTGAATTAATTAATGAATTCTGCTCCAAAGATTTCCAGTCCTTTAACTGAGCTATCTCTATAGTTCTGCTGCTATAGGCTTGGAGCTGCTGGAGGACATAGGGACCCCTTTTCATCATTCTGCTTCATTCTATCTCTATTCTCCCACTCTGCAGAATCATTGGTTCAATCTCTAACTTTCTGCTCTCTCTACTTTCTCATAGTAGCTTCATCTGGTCTGTTCCTGTTTGGCTGTGGCTGCATCCTGGAGAGAAATATCAGCTGTGCTGCTGCCATCAGCAACACCTTTGTTTCTAGATGTTGGAGCTTGGCCTGTTTTCCAGTGTAGTCCTGTTTCTCTGACTGTGACTAACTGGATGTGCCTC
>JAGKQL010000067.1:4462765-4499518 GCA_018398635.1 Cyprinodon brontotheroides | reverse complement strand
ATCTTTATAAATCTAGTTTGGATCCTTTAACACAGAGGAAAGAGCAGACCAACAAACCCATATGTAATAAGAAAAAAGCAAAATGTTAATTTAGAAATAAATATAAGGTGAACAGTTTGTCAATATTTACCTGAATTGAAAATTAAAGTCAAAGAGACTGAATGGCTAAACTAAAGAGATAGCTTAGAGTTTTTAAAAAGGAGAATTATTCCTCAAGGCCTTAAATTTATTTACATTTCTTCACAAATTATAAAAGTTATTAACTCAGCATGATTTAAAGTGTAAGAACTCAGAGTTCCCTTGGTTTGTAGATTTTAAGACGACCGCAGCAGCTTATTACTTTTCTGGAGGCCGTCCCCCTTGATCTATGGAACCTTTGTAGATAATAATCATTCATTCTTATCTCTAAGTAAAGGTCTGGATGTTCCACCATGGCTCCAACAGGAAATGTGAAGACAGTAAAATGTCACTGACAGGTTTTTATTATCTGATGGTTTATTAGAAGGTGCTCATATATTCATATTACTCTTTATTAACTCATATATTCTTTAGTCACCCGTTTTGAAAACTAAAATATTACTACATTTTTTAGAATACCAACATCCTGATCTACCTCTACACTCTTAGAATAACTGTTTTATTATTTTATAGCTTTAAAAAAAAATCATATTCCAGCCTTTTCTATCAGGAAAATATTCCAGAGTGGGATTAAAGTGTGATTTCTAATGGATCTGATCTTTGGTTCCAGCTGTTTTGGTGCTGAAGGGGAAACAGGCAGGTTCAGCACCGTGGATCTGTCCATGGTGCTGAAGGGGAAACAGGCAGGTTCAGCACCGTGGATCTGTCCATGGTGCTGAAGGGGAAACAGGCAGGTTCAGCACCGTGGATCTGTCCATGGTGCTGAAGGGGCTAAACAGGCAGGTTCAGCACCGTGGATCGCAATCGCATGGTGCTGAAGGGGAACCAGGCAGGTTCAGCACCGTGGATCTGTCCCATAGTGCTGAAGAGGAACCAGGCAGGTTCAGCACAGTGGATCTGTCCATGGTGCTGAAGGGGAAATAGGCAGGTTCAGCACCGTGGATCTGTCCATGGTGCTGAAGGGTGAAATAGGCGGTTCAGCACCATGGATCTTCCAGTCCATGGTGCTGAAGAACCGGGACGTCCATGGTGCTGTTCAGCACCGTGGATCTGTCCATGGTGCTGAAGGGAAGCCTGGTAGGTTCAGCGTAATCGTGGATCCCGTCCATGGTGCTGAAGGGGAAATAGGTGGTGGTTCAGCACCGATCTGTCCATGGGTGCTGAAGGGGAAACAGGGGCGGTTCAGCACCGTGGATCTGTCCATGGTGCTGAAGGGGAAACAGGCAGGTTCAGCAACGTGGATCTGTCCATGGTGCTGAAGGGGAAACAGGCAGGTTCAGCACCGTGGATCTGACCATGGTGCTGAAGGGGAAACAGCAGGCAGGTTGCTGGGAAATAGGCAGGTTCTGCACCGGATCTGTCCATGGTGCTGAACCTCTGGGCGCGTTGAGTCGGTGTGCTCACAGGGCGCAGACGGTCAGATCAGTTATGAGTCATAACTTTCTGACGTGCTTGTTTCTCCACTTACATTCAGCCTGGATCCCATGCTGGGAAAAGGATCTGGAATTTTCTGCTGGATTTTGGGAAGCAAACAGGATGAAGTCAGAGAAACAAACACCAGGATGACTCCACAGCAGATTTCAGTTAAATTTACCAAATATTTGATCATGTTTAATCCTGTTCTGCCTTTAAATCGCAGGAAATCATCTTTCTCTTTCAAATAAATATTCTATCTCTTAGCTTCGCTTTGTTTGGGTGTTGAGCTTCCCTAAATAAAGCCTCATTTATTAATATGTGTTTATCTGAATCAGAGCTCCTCCTCCAGGAGAGCCAATTAGATCAGCTGCTGATTCCTGGGATCCTCCAGCCTCTCTGCCTTCCTTCTTGTTGCACAACAAACAAAATGATTCATTGAGCCAAAAAGGCGCATCAGAGCTTTGCGTCACAGATGAGAGGCAGATAAACGGAGCAGGAAATGCAGAACAGACTTCAGTGTTTGTCTTCACTTAAAGCTAAATGGATCAGAAACAGATAAACACCTGATTTATACATAAAGTGTGGGAATTTGTTTTCATTTCCAGGGATGTTTTAATCTATGAAGGATGGAGATAAAGAGAATAACTTTTAGAGAAAGAATCAAACTATCACCAGAAATCTACAGATTAGAGAATAATCTGAAATGGGCTCCAAAGTGCAGCAAACTGGCTCCGGTTAATGGATCCAAGTCGTGATTTACGCACCGCGCCTCGCTGAGCGCACTTCATTAAACCCCGCGGAGCGCATCGCTCTCCATCACAGCCCAACACCCCCGGCTCTTACCGTGTCTGGCGGCCGAGCAGAGGCGGCAGGAGGCGGTGAGGAGGAGGAGGCACAGGGCCGCCCAGAGCCGCGGAGACTTCATGGTAGATCCAGCATCCAGCGGAGGAGAGGAGAGGAGAGGAGGAGCGGAGCTGCAGCGTCTCTAGCAGCTCTCCATGTCTGAGGAGGAGAGGCAGCTGCTGCCGAGGAGAGGAGGAGGGGAGAGAACAGGCAGCAGGGGGCGCTATCAGAGGACTTCACATCTAAAAAGGCTGATTTTAGTCTAATTATGTTAAAAAGAATGAATGATTATAATACACATGAAAGAAAACATCAGCAGAAGCGGTTCTTTTATTAATGGCCACATGGGCAGGCCCCCTTCCCACTCCACAACCATAAATATTAAAATGTTTGTATTTCTATTCAAACTAGGACTTTGCATAATCTCCCAAACATTTTAGTAAATTAAGTTTCAACCAACTTAATAAAACTAACAAAAAAAGTTTTAGATTTTTTTTAAAAATTCAAATATATCAATTTATATAAAACAGGCACTTATCTACTAAACTAAACTGTTTCAGGTGAACTGAGACTGAGTGGAGCTGGCTGCCATGTTTAAATGAAGACCTCATATATGCACAGAGTCAGGGGCGGATTTAGGAAATCTGGGGCCCTCTGAATTGAGACACACATCAAACAGCCCCATTCTCCAGATAGAGAAATGTTAATAGAATAGACATCCATTATCTGTTCTAGGTTGTGTCCCTCCCTTCTTGTCCCTTTTCTTCCTTTGTTTTCCTCTCTATGTTTTGTCCTCAGCTGACTTTTCATGCTGTCTCTAAAGGAATGAAAGATTTTTTCCAAGCACTAAGTTCACTTAGCTGATTGCTCCTTCCTGTGTTTCCAAAAAGGCCAAAGTAAATAACCCAGTCCTTCTTTTCACTGTAGACAAAGCCATGATCTGCTTATCTGTTCTCCATTTTTCATTTGGATGAAATAATAGCTGCATGAATCATGACAGCAGACAAGATAGAGGAGGGAGGAGGAGGCTTGGGAAGGGTTACCAATCTACTAAGCTCTGGAGAGCAGAGTTCTGCTGTTTTTAGATGTTGTCTCCAAAGTCTCCAGCAGCAGAAAAAGTCTCTAGATTTGGCGTTAGGAGCTTTTTAGAAATCAAAGTGCTAGAGGGGTCTGAAAAGTGGCTAAATATAGCGACTAAAACGCTAAGTTAGCAACACTGCTCTTTGCATGGTTTGTTTTCAAATGGTTTGCTGCTGTCTGTTTGGACCTTTCTGAACATGTGCAAGCAAATGGACTGATCCAATAAGGTGGACACTGAAGAAGGGGGGCTGAGACACAATTATTATAAGCGTTCTGATGGCATTTTATTAAAAACATAATTAATGTACACAAATAAGGAATAGTTGTATTAATCATACATGTAAACTGAGCTTTATGGGGCCCCCAGGAACCCTAGGAAACTGCCTAGTTTTGCCTAATCTGCTCCTGCACAGAGATGGTAGGTATGGTCCCCATGTGGAGAAGATGAAGGCAGAGGACAGGAGAAAGGAGCTTTTTAGCTGTAAACAGCTAACATAATGTAGCGACATATAGAGAGAAGCTTTTTATTTAATAATATAATGGATTTACAATCGATTTACTTAGAAAAGACGCATTCATGTTGATCAATGCTGCTGTTGGCTTCATAAAGTATTTTTTTTTTTAAAGACAGACACGTTCTCAGCTCAGTATGTAATAATTTCATATTTAAAGTACTTTAAGAAGTTTGAATTCTGAATATGACCAGACTTTTCCTTTAAGAAAAAATGCAAATTACAGTCCTGTGAGGAACGTCAACAACTCTGGTTTAGGAACCCAGAGAGGATTAAACTAATAATGATGCAAACAGATTTTCTGTGTAACGCTCCTGGTTCTGTTAAGCTTTCTGTGAGTTTTCAATTTCACGTTGATCCATGTTTTTCTTTGTTCTCTACCTTTATTGGTGTTTTTTGGATATATTCGAGTACTTAGCTTTTTGTTTACTTGCCCTCTGGTGTCGGTCTCCTCTCCCCTGGCTCCTTCTAGACTCATCTGTTCACAGCTGCTCCCAATCAGCTCATTAGTCCCATCTTTGTTCAGTCTTCCATAAATACTCTCCCTGTGCAGTTCCTCATCTTTCCTCGATGTCTCCATGGTTCTGGTTTGTTTTGTATTTTTATGCTGGATATTTGGATTCCTGCCTCAGTTGCCCGAATACTTAAATAAAACTTCAAGAACTCACCTCTGCATTTGGGTCCTTAAAACCTCCACTGAACCCTGACAATCTCAAGCTTTCTGAACATAACTGTAATTACCTGGTCTGTTGATCATATTAAAGGTGTTTTGGACCTGTTCCATATATTTCTCCCCTGTCAGACCCTCTAAGGGAAGATAACTCCTCTCTGCATCAACACTTGGCTCGCTGCTTCATCCCTCTGTGCCAGAAACCTGGCAGAGCAGCAGACGAAGCAGCTCGCTGGGTTTTATTAAAAGCAAGCAGGAGGAATTAAATTACTGCAGCAGCATCACTTTAACCTCCATCTGCACGTTTAACTCAATGACATCCTGCAGGAGGAAACGGAGACAATAAAAACCGACCCAGACAAAGAATTCAGATCTTTATTTCATAAATCTGTCAGCTGGAACACAGTTTCTGAGATTTAACAGAGAAAATGTGAGCAGCAGCAGCAGCAGGTTCCTCAGTCGACGACCAGCGAGCTCCTGATGCTGGGAAAATGTTCAAAGAAGCCCTGAAAGACAGGATGTGGGAAATAAAAACAGAGCGACTCAATGAGCTGAGAGAAAATCTCCATCTGCTTCACGGCGAGTAACAAACGAGGCGAGGAATGTTTACGTCTGCTTCTCAGACGACAGCTGGTTAACAAACACAACCCGTCTGCAGACGGTTTAGATCCCTGTTCTTAGATCCGCTCATTACTGATGAAATAAAAAAGTGTTGAACTGAGAATGTGTTGAACATCATTCCACAGCTGCTCTCCCTTCATCTAACAGCCAGAACACAGAGGCAGCTGGTTTCAGACGACCAGGACGTCCACACTGTCAAAGCAAACCGCTGGGATTTAATCACACAGCATCACTCTGCCAACACCGAGCATCTTTAGTCCATTAAACTCACTGGATTATAGAATAATAAAACCATTAGAAGATAAATAATCATGATGTGAAACCTTGAAAATATGGGACAAACATTAAACCTCAACCTGTACGAAAACATTAGCTTTAAAACAGGCTAGCTTAAGGCTAACTCTTATTAATTGATGCCAATATTTCAGGTGAAGTATCGAAATACGTTTCTGATGCTTTAATAACTTTTGATTATTAAAACAAAAATTTATTTAAAAAAAACTCTGTAAGTGAGGCTCTACGGAAACAGCATAAGGTCAAACCTGCTTCAGCTGAATTGATGCAATATGAAGGGAATATAAAGAGGAAACAAATGGCTTCTAAAGACGACAGCAGAGTCTAGACTCCGTGGAGCGGATATATGATGGGATGTCTGTGTTACTGGACCAGAACATTAGTTTACTGGTCCGAGAAACACGAGGGCAACAGAAAAACATGTTTTTTTTAAAGCTTAGCTGTAAATATTGTTTAGAATGAATTAGTGTTGGAATAATTATGTATAAGATACTTAATGTTTGTTCTTATTATGTATAATGTGTGACATATTAC
This sequence comes from Cyprinodon brontotheroides, assembly GCA_018398635.1. Lineage (NCBI taxonomy): Eukaryota > Metazoa > Chordata > Actinopteri > Cyprinodontiformes > Cyprinodontidae > Cyprinodon > Cyprinodon brontotheroides. Next base: position 4,493,410 of record JAGKQL010000067.1, on the reverse strand, counting down.
TGTTCCAGAGAGGTGTTGCACAAGCAGTACAGGTCAACTCTCAGGAAGTTTTGCTCAAGCTTAACGAAACCAGGAGGTTCTTGGACCATTTGACCGCAAGACATTTAAATGCAAACTGACCCGTTCACTGAGGCTGCAAATTGAATTGTATTTCTTGTTTCCTATGCCTTTAGCGCAACCTCAGCTTGTGTAACTAGGGAACCCCCTCTAACTTTAATAAATAGCGAGGAGAAAGTTGAAGACAGGCAGAGTGGGTTGGTGTCTCTTCCTACTCTCCTCGCGAGTAAAACTAAATTAATTGTCTCTGTGCCTTCTTTCTTTCCCTGGATGCATGTATGATGTTTTAGGTGCTCAGACCTGACAGTTAGATTCCAAACAATCGGATTGACTGATTATTGAAATAATCGTCAACTCGATTAATTGTTAATTGGAATATAGAGACTGTAAAACATGTCTTTATCTTACAGAGCGACTCATTTAGAGCAGGAACTATATGAAAATTGACAAAAGAATATATTAATATTTTACATTTAAGCTTTAAAAAAAAAAAAAGTTTTTTTATCTGTCAATCTGCTCTATCCAGAACTTCTTCAAGAGGAAAAGTTTTAGCTTCGCCTGCTTTAATTTCGTAAAAAAATCTTTAAGGAAGCTTTGGCTGTCCCATATGACGGAGTATTAGGGCCAGGCTAGAGATTTTTTTCTTTCTATTTCGAGAATAAAGTCGTAACGTTATGAGAATAAAGTTTTAATATTACGAGAAAAAAGTCACAACGAGAATAGTCAGAAATTGACGAGAATAAAGTCCTAAAATCATGAGAAACAAGTTGTATTTTATAACAACTCTTCCCAGAAGCCCTTTCTTCCCTAAAATGAGGAATGTGGACTCTGGTTGCTGATTGGTGGAGCTGGTCGGCAGTCATCTGATGGGCGGAGCTCCAAGCTTTCATTCTGAAGCTGGTTGATGTTTGATGACTTTATTCTCGTAATATTGCAACTTTATTCTCAAAATAAAAAAGCCTGGCCCTAATACTCCGCTGTAATCAGATTATTAAACAATTAATCGAAAAAAATCAACAGATTAATAGATGAGCAAAATAATCGTTATTTGCAGCCCTAAAGTGAATAAATCTAATAATAACCTGCAGACTGGCAGGTTTCCATAAACACTGACATGTTGGCGTGACGACTGCGGTTCTGTGCAGCATTTAAACCGGACTAAATATATTGAGGTTTAAACCGAGATGAACTCCAGAGGATCACTCTGAGCAGAAAGTATGAAGCTGTTTATTCGGGTCCACTGTAGACTTAGGCTACGTTCACACTGCAGCCTGAAGTGACCCAAATTCGTGTTTTTTTAGCCCATTTGCGACCCGTATCCGATCTTTTTATTTCAGTCTGAACAACACAGATCCGATTTTTTCCAATGCGACCCAGGCCACTTGGCTCCATGGTCCCAAATCGGATACGAATCTGATCTTTTCAAATGCGACCTGAGCCTGAACGGCCAGGTCGCATTTATCCGACCGGAATGCGATTAATACCCGACAAAGGTCTTGTTACACTGAAGTGGCAAGAAAAATAACAAATAACAATAACAATTGTGTTTTTATTGTTGGGAAAGATCGCTTGACGTTCTCCAGCACTAGCATCCATGTTTACTTCTGTAAACACAGAGCGCGCTGGCCTGTGACGTCATCGCGTCCTCTACTGCGCATGCGGAACACTTGCTTGTATGACTGCAGTTCACACAAGAGATCACATACAAGTCGCATATATTTGAAAATGTGATTTCATAAAAAAATCGGAATTGAGCATCAAGGCCTGCAGTGTGAACGTAGCCATAGATCGGAGGTCATGGGTCATGTAGAACATCTTTAAATCAGAGCATACAGAGTATAGCTGTGAGAAAAAGGAATTAGTTACCTTGAAGAGCGTGGTGCTCTGCAGCACGCTGGAGGTGCAGCACATCTCCCTGATGGAGTGCATGGACAGCTGAGGGGCGCCGATGTCCACCACCGGAATGCCGAGGCGGGCGGCCAGGATGGGTCCTATGGTGGTCCCACAGGGGCTGTCGTTACGCACCATCACATCCTGCAGGGAGCGGAGACAGGAAGTCTTATTCTGAAAGGACTCCGTGGATTTAACGTGAAAAAAAAGCTCTGGGTTTAGTTTCAGATCTGCTTTTAGGACGCAGAACATTAATAGGTCAGAGCGCCCTCTAGTGGTCGCTCAGATTAACTGTAGCTTTGGGTAAAAAGCAACTAAAACACCCATGATAAAGCTTCTATGTTTCAGTTTTATTATTCATATGTTGCTCCTACCTACAAGAAAAAATGACAATTAGCAGGAAACACCCCGCAGCATAATGCTTCCACCTCCATGCTGGATTACATGGAGCTTTTTTCCCAGATCTGATCTGTTTCTTTAATCTTTGCTCTGATTATACCTTCTACATATTTTAAAGCACCTTTAAATTTGTGAGAGGTTTTAAATGTCAGTGTTAAAGTGCTTCAGGTCGCTCCTTCATGGGTCGGATGTAATGTTTAACTTTGCTGCTGGAGCTCTTCCAGGGTCTCTGCTGCCATAAAAGCAGCTCAGATGTTCTTTATCTGCTTATCTCCTCCACAGAGCTGATTTATCTGCTGACTGCTGCGAGTTTATTCACTCATTCAGAGATGTAACCACGTATGGTTTGAATAAGACGCACCTGCAGCGGCACGCCGACCCTGCTGGCTACCTCTCGGACCACGCAGGCGGTGACGGCGGTGGTGGCGTAGCGCTGGTTGCTGTTGAACTTGATCACTGGTCCCTGGAAGGAGATTTCACATCAATCAGAACTCCTCTGTTCATTTTAGGGAGCAGATCTAGAATGGCAGATCTAGAAGAGCTTCGATCAGGACTGACTTTGTGGAAAGCAGGTCGGTGGTTCTCTTCGTGCTTCTCCCTGAGAAAATAATCAGACATTTAGAGAGACGAGCTGCTAGCTGGGCAGGAGCTCCGTCCTGTCAGCTGATTGGTTGGTTTTAGTCTCATTAACTCAATTAAACCACTTCCTGATTAATCATGGGTTGGATTCAAAAAACTAAGTCTGGACACACAAGTTTTAGCTAAGACTAAATGCGGCTCAACAGGTTCCTTTAGGACCTAAAGTTTAGGTCCATGTTTGGCCCCGCCCCTTCCCATTAGAACCTTATATTAATGGTTGGTTTACTGCTTGATCTGTGAGGTCATACACAGACATAAAAGAGAGAATAGGGGCCTTAAATGGCCAGAAGCTCCATCTGATATCCAGAGATTTTGTGATTGTTCCTTATGTTCCTAACAGAGCACTTCACTCTCTCAATCTGCAGGTTTTACTACTGGTTCACAAATTTCCTAAGAGTAGAATGGGAGCAAGATCTTTTAGTTATCAGGCTCCTCTCCTGTGGAACCAACTTCAACGTTTTAGTCGTGAGGCAGACACCCTGTCTACTTTTTAAGGCTAGGCTTAAAACTTTCCTTTTGATAAAGCAGTGTTTATGAAAGAATGAGAAATTCTAATTTAATGCTTTTTAATGTTCTTTTAATGCCGTCAACAAGAACCTATGAATCTGCATTTTTTCCTTTCTCTAGCTTTTACTCCGCCTCGAGCCTCTTTTCCAAATATACGACTTTATGATCAAACAGAAGCTCATATATCTGCCGAAACTGTTTTATAGTTTTTTTAATAAAGCATTTTAAATGCCATGATAATAACATTTAATGAATCTTAATCCCAATTAATGCCTTAATTTAAAAAATAATAATTTACTGACTTTGAATGATGTTTAATGACCGGAAACCCTGTAAAGCTAATAGTTAGAGTGGCTCGATTATCCTGAGCCATCTCTATAGTTATAGTTTTTTTAATCAGTGTAGTCCTGTTTCTCTGACTGACTAACTGGATGCCGCTCTCTTCATCCTCTGACATGGGCAGCTGGCTGGGAGCTTGTCTGCCTGGCTGTGTGTGTTTCCTGGACGGGGCGCCTGTGGAGCTTGCAGTTGCCTTTTGTATCTATACTTCTTTTTCTGTAATGCTTCTGTCTCCTTGAACCCCAGTGAATCAATCAGCAGATGGCGCTCACACAGAACCTGGTTCTGCTGGAGGTTTCTTCCTGTTCAAGGGAGTTTTTCACTCTCCACTGTAAGCTACAAAGCATGCTTAGTGTGAGAGTTGCTGAAGGAGTCAATGAGTGATGCAATCAGCTGGTTTCCTTAGATGAAAACTTTTTGGATATTGACTGTAGGCTACTGTCTCTTTAAAAGTGCCTTGAGATGACAGCCATACATTTTATACCAAAAAAAGTCTGATATGATAATAGAAACCTCTACTAATGCAGAGAAATGAGCCCACAGCATGATGCTGCCGCCACCGTGATTAACAGATGCTACAGAGTTATGGGCTCATCCAGACGTCCTTCTAATCAAACGGTTCAATCTTTGGCTGTGAAATGTTAACATTGGAGCAGATACTTCTGTCTCTCATCCTCTCATCTTTATAAGACACTAATGAGTTGGTGCATCCTGAAGATCAAACATCTTCCTCCTAAGATCGTCTCTGAGTTCCTGAACTATTGTTTACTATTTCAGAATGCAGGTAAACTTGTGCATCCAGACTCTTTTAAACTAATCTTCCTCCTATTTCTATATTTTTTTGTGTGAGACGGCCTCACTGACGTGTAGTTGGGGTGCACGGCGTGAGCCATGTCTGCGCTGATCATGAAGGACTGCGGCGCCGCCTGCTGGAAGGCGGTGAGGTTGGAGGCGGAGGTGGCAAGTCGGCTAAGGATGAGCTCCGTCAGGTTGGACTGCGCTCCCTGGGCGCTCTCGGATCCCACCTGCAGCAAACAGCTCAGACTTTACGTCCTTCCTCCAGGTGGTTACCGACCTGAGGGCGTCTCCTCTCACCTCCTCGTTGTCGTACAGGGTGATCATTCTGACGTTTGGATCCTCAGACAGAGAGGCTCCACCGCACGACTGGATCAGCCCCTGAAAGGCGGAGCAGACATGAGGAGGAAGACCTGCTTCTCTCTTATTTCAGGATGTCGGTGTGAAGCAGAGCTCAGTCGGCAGAGAGCTGTCGGCATGCAGACTGACCTGCAGGGCGCAGTAGCAGCTGTGGAGGTTATCCAGACGAGGAGAATAGATGAACTCCTCGTAAACTCCTCCTAAAGCCTGAACATGGAGCAGAAACGTCACATTTCTGGTTTATAGCAGCTTCAGACACATTAAACGATCATTTTCAGGCAGCTTTGATCAAACTGCTGCTCTTCCTGAAGCCTAAAATGATTCAGTCAGAACCTTCGATTTCCTGGAGATCTCCGTCTCCACGGTAACTGACAGGAAAGTGCAAACTCACCGCCGGCTGTGTGTCGGTCAGACACAGCTCAAAGTCCAGCAGAGCGTCCGGCTGAACGCCGAGCTCCGAGCACAGAACCTTCACCAGAGCCGGGTGGTGCTTCTCCGCCTGGACACAGACACAGAACAGCTGTCAGACCCGGATCCAGATGTGACGGAGCTCCATCAAGAGCTCAATATGTAGTTATATCAAACCATAAACTAGGAAGGAAGGAAGAAGGAAAGGAAGGGAAGGAAACAAGGCAGGATGGAAGGGGAAGAGGAAGAAGGAGAAAGGAAGGGAGGGAGACAAGAGAGGAAGGAAGGAAGGAAGGATGGGTGGAAGGAGTAGGAAGGGGAGGAAACAAGGAAGGAAGAGGGAAAGGAAGGAAGGAAAAGGAGAAAGAGAAGGGAGGAAACAAGGCAGGATTGGAGGAAGGAAAGGAAAGGAAGGAAAAGGAAGGAATGAAGGAAGGAAGGAATGAAGGAAGGAAGGAAAGGAAAGGAAAGGACAGCTGGAAGGAAAAAGGAAGGAGAGAAAGGAAGGGAGGAAACAATGCAGGAAGAGGAAGGAAGGAAACAATGAAGAAGGGAAGGAAGGAAGGAAACAAAAGGCAGGATTTGAAGGAAGGAGGAAAAAGGCAGGATGGAAGAGGAAGGTGGGAAGGAAGGAGGAAAAAAGGCAGAGCAGGATGGAAGGAAGGTTGGAAGGAGGAAAAAAGGAAGGAAAAAAGAGGAAGAGAAGGAAAATGGAAGGAAAAGGAGAGGAGGAAACAATGCAGGAAGGGGAAGGAATGAAATCAAGGAAGGAAGGAAGGAAGGAGGAAACAAGGCAGGATGGAAGGGAAGGAAGCAAGTAAGGAAGGAAGCAAGTAGAGGAAGGAAGGAGGGAAGGAGGAAAAAAGGAAGGAAAAAAGGAAGGAGAAAAAGGAAAGGAGAAAGAGTGCTGAAGGAAAAAAGGAGAAAAAAGAGGAAAAAAAAGGAAGGGAGGAAGGACCACAGGAAGAGGAAGGAAGGAAAAGGGAAAGGAAGGAAGGAAGGAAGGAAGGAAGGAAGGAAAAGGAAGGAGGGAAGGAAAGGAAGGAAAAGGAAAAGGAATGTGTGGTTTTATGTGTGTGTTTAAGGATGTGGTTTAAACTCTGGATGTTCTTAAGAGAACAGCTCAGGTGTTCCTGCTGACCCCGTCGTGTTTTTACCGTCATCGCAGCACAGGAAGCGTCTCCAGATGAAGAGGAGCCCGTCTCCAGCTCCTCCTGAACCGCTGTGGCGATGATGGGAACTCTGACAAACAAACACAGAGAAAAACACTGAAACCAGATCTTAGTCTCATCCTGAACCTAAATCACTAAGAACGGTGCATTCACTGCAGCTCAGAAAACACAACTGCTGCTTCTTGCTCATTTTTCCACAGTGAGAAACCTGCTGGTGATGGAACCCGATCAATCGGGTCTAAAGGAGCGGCTGTGTTTCGGTTCTCACATGTGGTTCTCCTTGTTGGGCCCAAAGGAATCGTTGATGTCGCGCTGCAGGTGGATGGCGAGGTGGGGGACCCTCAGCAGGGGCCGGGACACGTGGACCAGACGGTGGAGGAGCTTCCCATCACTCTGCAGAGAGGAAGAAGGAGGCCATGATTCACAAGTGAACTTTGAACTCTAACAGCAGCTAATGGCTCACCAGAGGAGGGAATCATCTACGCTCAGCAATCAATGTTTTAAAGCTTGTAGTTCAGGCAGAAAAATAATATAAAATTACCCGATGATGCTTAAAATAAAAACATTAATGTTACAGTTTAAACCTGAATTTAAAGAAAATCAACAGACTCACAGAGTACTTTAATATATCAACATTTAACCAGAAAACATCCATAAAACTTGGAGTTACATTAGATGCATATTTGGCGCCCTCTACAGTTTAAAGAAGGAACAACTGAGTTCATAAGCAGTAAAAACTTTTTAAATGATTTTAAATTTGCTCAGTCCAAATACATTTAATGGACTTTATTAGGGTGTGATAGATATTACAAAAACAAACAAACACATTATGAATATTAAGAAATTCTGAAATTAAATAGATTTTGAAATCTAAATTGTTTTCTAAGTAGAAAACAACAATCGTTCAGTTTGGTATAAATAGAATTTCCTGACTCACTTTTATGTATAAAACATCTGAACCGACCATTTTTTTTTTTCTTTTCTTTTTTTCTGGGCTTAATGAGAGCAGCGCGGGCTTTGGGTCGCCCTGCAAGGCTTTAAGTTGTATGGAAGCTGCTCTTCCCAATCGTTGCATTTCCGGATTCTCGGTAGTGGTGCTTTCGACTTTACGCGAGTGAATAATAAAAGTGAATGTGATTGGTCGATTATCAAGGGGGCGGAGTTGTTGTGGCGGAAGGTTCACAAGCAAGTTTGGTTGTGGCGGGTTTGTCTGGGAAGCATCTTGCTAACCAGTTAGCATCTTAAGCTAACAGGTTCCCAATGGGAAATTCCATTGGGACAGAAGTAGTACACTAAGTGGTAACTTAAGATAAACGGCGCTGTCAAGGAGGCGCTATGGACAGAGGAAACATGCAGAGGAGGGAGAGTTTGATTGATGGGAGGAGTCGTGGATGGAGTCTCCTCCGTCATCCATTTTTTTATTTAGAGGGAGGAAGCGGGGGCGAAGATGTTGTGGAAGAAGGGGAGACGCCAGAGGCGGCAGAGAAGCTTGGTTTGGTGTAAGAAGGCTTCCAGCCCGTCACATGTTTGAGCCCCTGCAAGATTAGCCAGCAGGTTGGTCGGATCGAACCACCGGTCCGCTAATCCGTGACCTCTGGTCTAAAAGCATGAAAAGTCAAAAAATGGTACTAATGATACCCCCTTGACCATGACGCGGCCGGCGACGGTCAGGTCTCGGTCGAACCAGGTGTTCCAGATGCCACCACCGTAACACTCCACTCCGACCTGCAGGCAGCCCTGCTTGGTCCGCTTAGACCTCGGCTTCACCTGGAAAAACAGACCAGACCTTAACAACCCCTTAATCTCAGAATAAAGCTTAGAATAAAGAGAGCTGGGAGCCGTACTCTGAGGCAGGGGCTGTCAGTGTGGGCGCCGATCATGGAGAAGCCATTTCCAGGCCGGTACTGTCCGCCCACGGCGAAGGCGATGAGGCTGGAGAAGTTCCTGGTCAAAAAATACTGCAGAGATCATCAATTATCTTTAGTTTATTGAGGTTAAGCTAGGTCTCCTAACCCCCTTCTGACCTTTGACCCCGACCCACCTTGCTGGCTGGCTTGATGTCCCACTGCTCCGTCTCCTTCAGCTCCAAGAACCCGGCCTCCAGCAGGTTGCGTTTGCATTCTTCAACCACTGCAGGAAACCAGAGAACAAGAACTGGAAGATGTCCCCCAAAAAAAACTCTGAATTATTGGGTAATCGGTTGCCATGGCGATTCCTACATATCTCTAGGGTAAAAACAAACAATAACCAACTAAAGTTCTCCCAAATAACTCAAATAAAGCAGAAAAAGATAATCTGCTTAAATCTTGATAAGATAAAACAATAAGATCTATAGTTTTATCACCTAAATATATTAAAAACAGGCCGTCTCTCATTTATTTGTTGCTATACCTAAAGTATTCATTGGGTTAAAGAGCAGGAGGATGGGACTCGTGATGAAATATCTGCTCCATCTTTATCTTATCTTGAGCTCAAAGTCGTCTGGTAATCTAACCTGGTTCTGCTCCGTTTCCTGCTGACAGATGCAACATCTGTTCACAGGACAGCAAACAGCTTCGCACCCGACAAACCTTATCAAACATGTGTAGGAAATTTAGATTTCTCTTGTTTCATACATCAATTTATGCTATTTACTCATTAGCAGCAGAGCTGTAAAGTAACGAAGTTCCAATACTTCATTACTGTACTTAAGTACACCTTTTGGGTATCTATACTTTACTCTATTATTTATTTTTCTTCCTACTTCTGACCTCTATTCATTACATTTTCCCACCAGTATCTGTACTTTCTATTCCTTACATTTTTAAAGGCAAACGTTACTTTCTACGTTCCTCTTGGCTTCGGTTTAATGTTTCTAAATCTTTATTTCCTCGTCATGTGCTCCATCCAATGCAGATCATTGGCTCCACCCACATCTAGTGTAAACTAGTGTGATTGGATGAGTCATATAACATAAACACTCATTGGTTAGCTAAAGGAAATCATCAGAAGCCAGCGGGTGTTCTTCAAACTGCTAGCATAAATTGCTCTATGCCCATGCTACAAACGTGGGATTGCCCAAGAAAAAAGATGTTAAAATGTCTGAAAGGTCGGACAGTCGGAAGTAGACAGCGTATCGGGGAGATGGAGACCAAACTGACCTCCCCATCCTTGGCCCTATCTCAAAGAATTTATAGAAATAGTCAAAAAATTGAGCTTTTCAGTTCATATAGTGGCATCTGGCTGTTTTATGTTAAAAGTTATTTTATACTTTTATACTTTAAATAGTTTTTGGAGCTTACATCCCCAAGTTGGACGTCTTTGTTCTTGCATCCAATTAACACCTTGCTCTGTTTTAGGCTCCGCCTTTAAGACTGGCTGCTGCTTCCTGAGTCTGTCCAATCAAGCTCACCTGAAGACTATTTATGGCCTGTGAAGCAGAACTTCAGGGCCTCTGAGCCATTTGTCTGCCATACATCTCTGTGATCCTTGTTGAATCTAACGAGCTGTTAAGTAAACCTGCTTGGATGGTTTTTGTAGGCGAGAGCCGCCCTTTTGTTTAACCCCAGTTTCCTCCTGTTTATGTGCTGGTTATGTAGGTTATTTTGTAGGTTTGTATATTTTGGTTTCATATTGAGTTAGGTGAGTCCACTTTTCTTTTTTCTTTAGGGTTGTTTTGTTTGTTATTTTGGCCTGGGCTCTCCCTGAAGCTTTTACCATCATTTATTTACAGGAAATGGCAGAATAAAACCTTTAAATGCCCTTTTCACTCCTTCATTCACTGTCTACATTTATGTTGGTCCCTTACACCCCCTAGACTCAGCCAGGGGACGTAACGGAAAACTCATACTTTTTCACTTTTACTTGAGTAAAGAGATCAAGTTGATACTTCAACTTTTACTAGAGTGTTTTTAAACTGCAGCATCTATACTTTTACTTAAGTAACAAATGTGTGAACTTTTGACACCACTAATACACACATCAATTTCAAACAGATGGTATAGACGTCGGCCAATACTCCACAGCCAGGTATCAGGGCCAAAATAAATTAGATTACATTAAATGGTGTCATTTCTGTGGCTGTGTATACAGACAGGTTTATTAGGTGAAGTGTTTGGGTTCTATTTATGTTCGTTGAATTTAGTAAATTTGGAAATTGGTTTCCTAGTTTGGTTGATCTCAACCAGTCTTTGTGTGTATTTTGTTGAATAATTTATTGTTGTCGTCAAATTGTTTGTATGAAAGTGTCTGAAATAAATTTCCTATCCATGCATTTATTCAACATTAACCTGTCCAGCATTTAAGTTTTTTAATGGACCTCAGAGGTGGATGATTTTAATTAGAGACTGACAATCTTATGTGGATGAGTGAATATTTTTAACTCCCTGACCTGCAGGTGAGACTCTGAGTAAATGAATGATGGGTGGAGCAGCTTCAGGTGTCAGTAGGTGAAGCAGAAGGTGTTTGTCTGAAACTGTCAAACAGGGAACTTAAGGGAAACAATTAACTTAGCCTCCCTGATTTATCAATCACCAGTTGTTTTATATTTGCAGAGATTTTTTTCTATCATTTCATAGTTTGAAAATAGTCTTATACCCTTAAATTAGGTCATTACTGCAGAGATTACAATTGTGCTAAAACTAATAATGACCAATAACTCATCCATAAACAGCATCCTGCTGCTGTTTGTAAGTAAATAACACTCAAAAACTTTTAGCCGAATTAAAAAGGAGCACTAATCGGTCAGGATGGTGTAATAATAAAGGGGATATTTGATTTTAAAACCGAAAAAGAGTAAATAAACCTTTAATTTAAAAGGTTGGTCAATGAGGTTCAGTGTGACGGCTTCAGGATTATCCTTCAGCCTTTTCCCAGACTTACCGTGATATGGAGATACTCCTTTGTTGACAAACTGCAGAAACTCTTTGGCTGCTGCCTGCACCGCCTTCTTCTCCATGACCAAAGCCTGAAAATAACAAAATAAAACAATAGTTAAAAAAAGTAAAGAAAAATCAAAGCTCCGTGGCTGATTATTGGCTCCAGTATATAGCCACAACAAACAAAGCAAAATGTACATTCACTTTTTAGGCGTAAAAAACTACGAACCGTCGCACAAATACTTAAAATTTAAGTAAAAGGTTAAATTAAAACTTAAACTTTAAGATAAAAAGATGCTGTCCGATAAAGGAAACACCGGTTAGCTAACCTGAAAAACAAAGCTACCTTCTTCCTCTGCCTTTATTAGTTCTCTGTGGCTCTACTGACCAAAGTCAGTTGCGAGTTAGAAAATAACACCTCCCGTATAATTTAGACACTAGATTATCCTTTAACGATGCTTACCAGCATTAATTTCCACCCCCAAAGTCTAAACTCCGCCGCTGTGACACAGGAAACAGGCAGGCAATGTTTACAACCACAGACCGCCTGCGACACCCAGCGGCCAGGAGGTGCAATGTCACTTTTAGGGATTTTCGGGACACTATGGAGTGAAAAGGTTTTTTTTCTTTTATTTACATCTGATGTATATGGAAGAGGATTAAGGCCACTGAAGAAATAAAAAATAGTTAACTGATTTTAGAATTTTATTCCAGTATAATATGATATATAATATAATATCTCAGATCCAAAATTCTGAGATTAATTATTTTTCCCATATTAAACTGAAATAATATTTATCATCAGTTAACTTTAAATTTAACTTAAATTTTATTTCTTCATTGGCCTTGATCATCTTCCGTAGATGTATCAGATCATCAAACAAATGTTTATATCAGATAAATACAATGAAATGTTTAAATAATTCTTTTTTTATTATTATTGAATAAAATTTAAAAAAAAAGAAAAAAAAAACAATAAAAAATAGCCCCTTTGTGGAAAATATTTTTTTTCTTTGTTAAATCACAATTTAAGAGTTAATATTTTTTGGGGAGTAGTTTTCGACCTAAATTGCTGTTGTATGAAAACAGGAAGTATAAAAAATATAGCAAAAGCAACAACAACAAAAAAAAAAAAGAAAGAAATTCAGGAACAGGTCTGAAACAAAGTCATTGACATGAATCTGGATGGTTAAGGGGAACCATAATTAGGAACTTTATTTACTAATGGAGAAAACAGGAGAGGACCAACCAAAATGGCCCCATGAGGTAATCAACAACTCATCCAGGAGGTCAAACTGTTGCTGTCCTGTTAGTTATGGAGTAAAACTAGTAAAGCTTTTTAAACTAAGAGTTCAACAGGTCGGTTGTGGATGATTTAATAGAAAACCATGGAGAATTAATCTTCTTTTTTAACCTTCAGCGCACGCATACATGAGTTATATAGCAGAAAAATTATCCAAAACAAATCTAGATGTTCACCTTAAAATTAATGAAAGAAAAAAAGAATTTGCAAAGTTTTGGTCTATTCAAAGTCTAAACATAGATCCATGTAAGGGGAAATGTTTTGACCTTAAACAGACCATTTATGCCTGTTATTTGACCAAACTTTGAGAACAAAATTCAACAAAACTCTCCCAGTTGATGTTCTCTAACAGACTGGAATTCAGTGACCTTCTTCTTTTGGTATGTACATTTAACTCATCTAAATAAATTTTCTATGTGCCAATGAATATTTTTCTATTATTCTATGAGCATAATTTAGTCTTTTCTCACTCATAAAATCACCTAAACATATAATTACCTTGTTTGTTTAGAGGTTTTAAACACATTTGTTAAGAGAAAATTACCACCGATGCTCAATAATTCTCCTGCTTTGAATACCTTTCTGTTTAAACCTTCCCTGGCAGACAATTCTCACTTTATCATCACAGGAACCTGCCTTATATAGTCCTGAACACGGACGGAGGAGGAGGAGGCCGAAGCTTCGGGAGACACGGAGGAGGAGATGTTTAGCTCAGCTGTCAGCTTGCATCTTCTCTTCAGCTCTGTGAGGAAGCCCAGAGGGATGAAAACACACAGACTCACACAATCAGACCCTATTAATAGATGCGGGAGCAACAAGCTGCAGTGGAAGTGTTAAACATAATCAGATCCGATCATGAAACCAACCAGGTTTTATGATGAGAGCATGATCTAGGCGGCAGCAGCACCAGCTGCAGTCATACTCTGCATAAATCACATTAATGTGTTCATTATTTCATCAGTTTATGCTGTAAATGGGAAAATATGCAACCCTGAACTCTTCTGTTTCTTCCATTTAACATTTTCTTCATTAGATCAGCTGCTAAGTATTAAACATGATTTATTTAATGAAAACAATCAAAATAAAATCCTCATTCAGGGAGATCATCAGTCAGATGCTGCTCTTCACCTTTAAGCTGATTGTATGACGATTTAACAGATGTTAGCAGATGTTCCTCCATGAGGGGAAACATTCACCGCCTGCAGGGATAGTTTTCCTTTTTAAGGCAGGTCGGTCTGAGCTCTCAGCTCTGGGGTTGAGTCATTAACCAGCCGAGCCTCCTCACCATGTGAGGACGGTGCAGAGCCTCTGTCCTCTCATCCTCGCATTGTTATGTCCTGAGATCATAGAGACACGGAGATGACACCCAGTGTCTCGGTAGGACCTTGGAAAGACTGAATGAACCCGTCCCATCGACAACAAACATTTGATTGTCTTTGGTTTCTGTTGGATGACTGATTTAAAGACAATAGGTGCAACTTTAATGACAGAAATAAACCTATTTTTCACTATTTTTACCATTTTGTTTAACATTGGGTATACCTGTGTTATAATGGAGTAGAAAATGAGTGAGTGAATATATGTCTACTCTTAAGGCTAGGCTTAAAACTTTCCTTTTTGATAAAGCTTCTAGTTAAGAGTGGCTCAGGTTATCCTGAGCTATCTCTATAGTTCTGCTGCTATAGGCTTAGACTGCTGGAGGACATAGGGACCCCTTTTTCATCATTCTGCTTCATTCTATCTCTATTCTCCCACTCTGCAGAATCTGTTAGTTCAATCTCTAACGTTCTGCTCTCTCTGCTTTTTCTCATAGTAGCTTCATCTGGTCTGTTCCTGTTTGGCTGTGACTCCATCCTGGAGAGAAATATCAGCTGTGCTGCTGCCATCAACACAGCACCTTTGTTTCTAGATGTTGGAGCTTGGCCTGTTTTCCAGTGTAGTCCTGTTTCTCTGACTGTGACTAACTGGATGTGCTCTCTTCATCCTCTGACATGGGGAGCTGGCTCGGAGCTTCGTCTGCCTGGCTGTGTGTTTCCTGGGCCGGGGCCGCCTGTGGAGCTGGTTGACAGTTGCCTTTTGTATCTATGCTTCTTTTTTCTATGTCTGCTTCTGTCTCCTTGAACCCCAGTGGGCCTCCTCAGCAGATGGCCGCTCACACTGAGCCTGGTTCGGCTGGAGGTTTCTTCCTGTTAAAAGTTTTTCCTCTCCACTGTCGCTACAAGCATGCTTAATCTGAGGGATTGCTGAAGAGTCAATGATGATCCAAAAGGCTTTTGTATAATTCAATTTACACCAACTGGGGGGAAAAAGGATTCATTATAAATGTGCTAAAGTACTTAAACCATGTTTATCAGCTGATGTTCTGGCAACAAATGTATATATTTCATCTCTAAAGATTTTATAACACCCTGATTTAATCTTTTTTTTTTGTTCTGATCCAAGTTTGGACTCATTTACTCGCTTTACCTTCATTCACTTATAAAATAGTGACTCTGAATGGCAGATATTATTTACTAGAGTCTGGTAACCAGTGATGTCCACAGTATTAATGTTTATTACTCCAGTAGAACTATGACTCCTACTGTTTAAAAACACTTTTGCAGAAGTTAAAGGATCAAATTAAGCTTTTTACTCCAATAAAAGTATCATTTTTAAAACTACTTAAAGTATAAAAGTAAAGGTAATGCAGGAAAAATGGAAAAAAAGGCCAGAAGCTTTACTGCACTACCATATTAAAGGAACATTTTTCTACAATTCTGGATGATAACTTTCTTAGACTTCATTTTCTTAGTTTTATAACTAATGGTAACAGTGTCAAATTTAACTTTGCATCATCTTGAAAAAGTATTTATTTTGGTATGCGGTGAGCAACAAGTTGGGGCAGCACCGAGTCCAACCACAAAGAAATTATTTGTCTGGATGAAACTTTTATTTTTGTTAAATACCAACAGGCCATAATGAAAATGAGCTTAAATGAAACAAAACTAATGAGTTTATTCTTAAAATGTAAAGAGTAAAAATTTGTCTAAGAAAATAATTAGCCAATATTTTACTTCAGTAAGATAAAGAAGTATTTGTCGTCTGTTACTTGACACCTCTGTTGGTCACTGGTGTCGGTGGGAACAGATGGATATTTGGTACCAAACATCCAACAGTGGATCCATTCGTTAGCTTGAACTTTCAGTTTGAAAATAACCAAAACAGAGTTTTGGTGGCCTTAGGATCGCGTCTCTGTTATCCTCAGATGATGTGGTTGTATTTGCTTCATCGGGCGTGATCTACAGCTCTCACTGGAGCAGTTTGCAGTGAAGTTTGAAGGTTGGAGAGGATGTACTGCCCCTAGTGGAGGAGTTTAAGTATCTTGGGGTCTTGTTCACTCACGAATGAGGGAAGATGGAGCGGCTGGAGGATGCGATAGGCTGATTGGTGCGGCGTCTGCTGTGAAGCGTCGCTCTACCGGTTCTGTCGTGGTGAAGAGAGAGCTGAGCCAAAAGCAAAACTCTTGGTTTATCGGTGCGATCGTTTCCTACCTTCATCTATGGTCATGAGCTTTGGGTCATGACCGAAAGAATGAGATCCTGGATACAAGCGGCTGAAATGAGTTTTCTCTGTAGTGTGTCTGGGCTCTCCCTTAGAGGGGGGGAGCTCAGTCATCGGGGAGGACTCAGAGTAGGAGCTGCTGCTCCCTCCACATCGTGAGGAGCCAGCTGAGGTGGCTCCGGCATCTGGTTAGGATGCCTGCTGGGGACGTCTCCCTGGTGAGGTGTTCCAGGCACGTCCCACCGGGAGGAGGCCCAGGGGGAGAATCCAGGACACGCTGGAGGGACTATGTTTCTCAGCTGGCCTGGGAAAACCTTGGGATTCCCCGGGAGGAGCTGGACCCAGTGGCCGGGGAGAGGGACGTCTGGGCCTCCCTACTGAAGCTGCTACCCCCATGACTCGATCCCGGATAAGCAGAAGAGGATACAACAGCGTAAAAAAAGCACAAGATTAAAATGACCACAATTCTGATGGTAACCATATTATAATGGAAATGATTATGTTTTGTCCACAAGAGCCTGAGGTGCTCCAGACTGGCTCAGACTGGAATCTAAACAATAACCAATAAAAAGGTCAAATAAAAGACAGATAGATTGATATTTTTTAGCTTTTTATGATCATTTATCAATAGTTCATTGACAGACTGCGCTTCTAAAATCGTAAATTGCCTGTACTTATAAATAAAATAAAATAAAATTCAGTTTATTTCTGTAAGCCCAATTCACATCATGTCATGCTCAAGGGAACTTTCCAGTTCACCAGATCACATCCAGTCAGATTGATTCAAAGTTTTCTATCTAAGGAAAACCAGCTGATTTACGCATGTCGACTCATTGACTGACTTACAAGGCAAAATCCCCTCACACTAAGCATGCTTGTAGCAGATGAGTGGAAGGGAAAAACTCCTTTGAACAGGAAGAAAACCTTTGGCAGAACCAGGCTCAGTGTGGCCGGCCATCTGCTGAGGAGAGGGTGACTGAGGGTTCAAGGAGACAGAACCAATGCACAGGATGTGGAATGGTTTGTTTAGGACAATGAACTGAATGTTGGTCTGGAAGAAGCGGTAATGTTAAGGTGCTGATTACTCGGACGGGAAGCCCTCCAGAACTCCAAAGCTTCCCAAAATGATGGCAGGGAGGCGTTTCTCAAAGCATCAGGCATCAGATGAATAACACTGCTGAAATAATCCAAAGGATGAAAAGAATGAAGACTATGACACCAAAGAAGAAGAAGAACCATAAACAGAAACATAAACTCCAGCTGATGCTTTACTTCCACAGGAGGAGAGCAGAGGCTGGAGGAGAACCAGGGAGGATAGGGGGAGGGAGGGCTGTTCAAGGAGAGGAGGGGGGAGGCATTAGGGAGGGGGTGGCTACAAATACCCAGGGCCAGTTCTGTACTCCTCATTGCTCTGCTCTGCTGCAGCCCCTTCAGGATCTCTGTCTCCTCCAACATGACGGCCTACTCCTCCTCTGCCCAGTCCGCTTCCTCCTACCGCCGCACCTTCGGTCATGGCACCTACGCCTCGCCCTCCCTCAACCGCTCCTTCCTGGGCCCCAGCGGAGGCAGCGGGGGTCACGTAACCTCCAGGGTCTACGAGGTGACCCGAACCAGCGCCGCACCCAACTACCGCGTGTCCTCCAGCTACCATGGCAGGCCCCTGGGGGCCTCCAGGGTCTCTGTTGGACGCTCCCACGCCGGCATGGGGGAGACGCTGGACTTCAACCTGGCAGACGCCCTCAACCAGGAGTTCCTGACCACGCGCACCAACGAGAAGGCCGAGCTGCAGCACCTGAACGACCGCTTTGCCAGCTACATCGAGAAGGTCCGCTTTCTGGAGCAGCAGAACCAGGCGCTGACGGTGGAGGTGGAGCGCCTGCGGGGGCGGGAGCCCACGCGCATCGCCGACCTGTACGAGGAGGAGATGAGCGAGCTGAGGAGGCAGGTGGAGATCCTGACCAATCAGAGGTCACGCCTGGAGGTGGAGCGAGACAACCTGGTGGACGACCTGGAAAGAGTTAAAATCAGGTAGGAGGGGCAAGGAGGGGGCGAATCTCTTTAAGAAGAGAGCGGATTCATCCTGATCTGAACTCTCGGTTTATCTTCTTCTGTGATAAAGTCGGTTATTTTCCGTCATGAAGTTTGATTTCTGCCTTTAGACCAACGGCCCAAATTTTGGTCCTTTAGCTCAAAGCTAAGATCTCACTTATAAATGCGCCGATCCGATACTTAGATCGGATATCGGCTCTGATATTGACTCGATCGGATATCGACGGTTTGATATCAGAGATTCAATGCAGTGCACTTTATATCGAACACATTTAAACAATGTTTAAGACGAGTTTAAAGCCTTCACTAACATGGCGAGATATTTGGTTCGTTCAATCAACAGCTGAATCAGATTGCTATCAGATATCGGCCCAGGTATCAGTATCGCATTAAATCGGAAAAACTGGATCGGTGCATCTCTTAACACAATCGTATTTTTTTTATTTCTCATTATCGGTTTAATAGTCTAACTTACAACTATTGATGGAATGGATATATAGAAGATAAACAGCTGATTAAACAAACAAACAAACAAACCAGATAATTCCAGATAATAATTATAAGAGGTTAATTGTTAATGTTGAAGTGAAATGGTATTCCTACTTCAGTTGGGTTGAGGTTAGAGCTTTGACTAGGCCATTCTCCTTGATCTAAGCCTTCTAAGTGATTCTCCTGCTGTATTTTCTTGTGGTTTTCCTGCATTTAGCTTCACCTGTTTTCTTATCAGTTCTGATGAAACCCTCAGCATGATGCCGCCTTCACCGTGTTTTATCTTTGGGATGTTGTGTTCAGGCTGATGTAGATTGTTAGTTTTTGCTTCTACATTTTCTATGTATCCAATAAACCTCTGCTTTTGGCCCACCTGACCAGACCACCTAAAACATTTACCACAAAAAGAAAACTGGATTCAAGACTGTTTTAGAAAAAAAGCTTTTTTTTTTCTCTTTTTTTCAATTTCTAATACATTAATTTCTTCTCTGATCTCTGATGTATTCTTAAAGGAGTAATAATATATATTGCACTTCATCTACATTGTTCTTTAGTTCCTTTTACTGCGCTGCAGTTAGAGAGGTAAAGCTGCAAACAGCTGGACTGTGAGATGATGAATTACTTATTGCAGTCAACTGCTCAGTGTTTGACGAGAATTAAGGGAGATGAACACAAATGTCCGACACTCTAACTTATTTGTCCTGAAAATAAATTTGCAATACTTTCTTTCCCTTCCACTTTACAATTATGAACTATTTCATGTCCTTATTTCCTATGAAACGCAATGAAAATTTACAGTTAAGGTTAATTTTGCAATAGAATAAGAACAGAAAAATGTAATTCAATTCAAACTAATTGTATTGATCCATAAGGAAAATTAAATAAGGGATTAAATAGGGATTTTCTGTAAGGAAAGTTATTTTAGAGGAACATTACACATAATGAAATTAACTAAAGATATGTTTTTACATCTATTATATATTTATCTCATGAAGTTTTCAACTTTATCTTTTCTTGCAGAATCCAATTTTACTTAATCACAGCATAAAAGGGGAAAATGCTTACTTTAAAAAAAGGTACTTTACCCTTCAAGGGCTAAAAAGCAAAAGAAAAGCAAGCTCTTTAACCAAAGCACTCTAACTGCTGATTAAAACCTTGAAATCCGATGTGATGAAACAAAGGCTGCTGGATTTAGCCCCTAATGGTGCGGGACGGGGGGGTTATCAGCTGTTTGTTGTAGTAACTGGAGATATTTTTACTCTCTGATTCACAGTCTTGTCTGCAAAGAAACATTAAAGTGTTTTTGTTTGCCTGGGATCCACTGTTTGTTTTTATGTAAAAGTGAATAAATGCTGCTCCATGTTTATAAAAAACTAATGAAAAATTGTGTAATTTCACTTTTAATCTGACCTTTTGCAATGGCACATAAAGGCAGTTGCTGAATCAGCCTTTTATCACCTGAAGAACATTTCCAGGATTAAAGGACTAAAAATTGCAAATCTTTTGGAAAGTAAGCTTATGTGGGCGATGCAAACAGCAACTTTTAAACCGAGCGTGCACAAGGAGAAATTGGCTCTTGCACACGTTTAATAGACATTCCCTCTCAGGATCAGGCGCATAGTTGTGCATGTGCATTTATTTTGAAGGGGAGACAGAAGGTCTTTTCAAAAATTCGAGAGAAATCCTCCCCTACACCTTTAAGTAAAATTGCTATTTATTTCTTCTTCTTCAGTTGTAGGCAGTCAACTGAGCAAACAGCTTCAGGCACATTGCCGCCACCTATTGACCGGGTCAAGTTTAATTAATTAATCTGATTAATGCATAAACCTGAAAACACTAAAATATATATATAAAGCTAGAAGACAGGAAGCTCCTGTATGATACGTTTCACCCTTAGCTCTAATGTCTTTATTGGACAGACTGATCATGTTGACAGATCTTTTTGAGTTATCAGGCTCCTCTCCTGTAGAACCAACTACCAAGTTTTAGTCCGTGAGGCAGACACCCTGTCTACTTTTTAAGGCTAGGCTTAAAACTTTCCTTTTTGATAAAGCTTCTAGTTAGAGTGGCTCAGGTTATCCTGATCTATCTCTATAGTTCTGCTGCTATAGGCTTAGACGCTGCTGGAGGACATAGGGACCCCTTTTAATCATTCTGCTTCATTCTATCTCTATTCTCCCACTCTGCAGAATCTGTTAGTTCAATCTCTAGCGTTCTGCTCTCTCTGCTTTTCTCTCATAGTAGCTTCATCTGGTCTGTTCCTGTTTGGCTGTGACTCCATCCTGGAGAAAAATATCAGCTGTGCTGCTGCCATCAACACCTTTGTTTCTACGATGTTGGAGATCGGCCTGTTTTCCAGTGTAGTCCTGTTTCTCTGACTGTGACTAACTGGATGGCCCTCTCTTCATCCTCTGACATGGGAGCTGGCTCGGGCTTCGTCTGCCTGGCTGTGTGTTTTTCCTGGGCCGGGGCGCCTTTTTGACAGTTGCCTTTTTGTATCTATGCTTCTTTTTCTATGTCTGCTTCTGTCTCCTTGAACCCCAGGTGAATCAGTCCTCAGCAGATGGCGCTCACACTGAGCCTGGTTCTGCTGGAGGTTTCTTCCTGTTCAAAGGGAGTTTTTTCCTCTCCACTGTCGCTACAAAGCATGCTTAGTGTGAGGGATTGCTGAAGAGTCAATGAGTCGATGCAATCAGCTGGTTTTCCTTAGATAGAAAACTTTAAATCAGTCTGACTTGTGTTGTGAATTGGTGCTATAGAAATAAACTGAATTGAATTCTTGCAGAATACAAGTACTGTTGGATAGAAATGTTGGTACGGACTAATTGATGGAGCAGAATGTTTCTATCAGTCTGTGTCAGATATTTCAGATCCAGGGCGTTATATTCAAGTACTTTGGCCTTTTTGGCTGATATTAGAGTAATTTCTGATATCAGTGTTGAATCAGAACATAACAGCACTCATACTGAATATGTAATCATTGGATGCCCCCACATTGATAGAAAAATAAGATTCAAGAGCTATTCTCTGATTTATTCAGGATTTTCTTTTATTTATTTATTTCTTTTTCTATGTTGTATAGTTGTCACTGTTTGGGGTATTTATCTCAGACCTCTACGGTTTAAACCAGTGATAAACGGGAATAGCGGCAACAGTTGGCAGCAATAGGCATTCATTTAGAATACATTTCAAAGAAGTATCTATAGAATATGCCAAACACCAATTAAGCAATAGTAATGTTAAATAATAACTGAAAAAAAATAATGTGCTTGTATTATTTTTAAAATAATATTCTTGTATTTAAAAGTATAATTTGAGTCTTTATCTTCAGATCAGAGCAGCTCTGCTTTCTGATGTTCTTAGTGATGCTGTTGATCAGTGATGTTCTCCAGGACTATAAAGATTAGCGAGGAGAGCGTGTTAGTGCTTAGGTCAGACTAAGGTTAGTCTTCATCGCATGTTTATGCTGCACTCTTCTATAAAAGGAGAGGAATATGGCTCCCACCTCTGTCCTTTTTCTTTCTCTGTCTCAAGTTTACATTATTGCTGCCAGTTTTAAAATGATTCATAACATGTTGAACGTGCTTCTGTAGTCATAATAAAATACATGTTTAGAAGAAGATAAATAGCTTATAGTAAAGAAAATTTGGGATTTTTAGGAGGGATTTGTTTCCTTTTTGCCATTTATTCCTAAAGCCGAGCTGCTTTTTAAGAAGCCTTTTGAGTTTTAATGAATAAAACAATTGCACATTTCTCACCTTTTGTAATTTCTCTTAATTCTTTCTTCCATTTTTCGATGATCAGTTTCGACTTTAACTTCTTAGTAGATCATACACTGTATGGAAAACTATTTTAGGATATAATTACATGCTAATATGTATTTTTATTCCCTTTTAGTTTAATTTAAGTGTGATTTTTACAGTTTGAGCTGAATGTTTGTTTAACAAAGTCTTATATTTTTCAAACTTAGTGCTGCCTTTGTGTAAAAGTCTGTCTTGTTTTGCAGGTTGCATGAGGAGATTTTGCAGAAAGAAGAAGCTGAGAACAACCTGGCTGCTTTCAGAGCGGTGAGCTCCATGCCGTTGCTTTTAAACTGACTTTTTCTGTGAAATTAACATATTTAGAAAATAAACCTGCAGGACTTTATGCTTAAAGCTTAGCATTCATATTTTTTAGTTTGTCTCTTTGCTCTTAATGCTAGAAGGGTTTTCAAGTGAGGACGATTTGTTGGTTCGATTCCTTAATGTGGGCTCATCAGCAGAAAGTTTCGTTTAAATCTGTGTGAAAGTTCAAGAAAATGGTTTATTTTGCTTTCAATATTTTAGAGTAAAAAAAGGGAATGTATGTAAAACAGGGAACTTCTATTTATTGACTTGTATGAATTCTAAATAGCTTCTCAGTGAAATTAATATTATTTAATTTTTAAACTGTTTTCTGTCCCTTCCTATGCAAATTCATTAACTTTATGTGGTTTATGTTTCTCAAACAGTTTCAAAGCTGTTAAAATCTAAACTTCCAGCTTAAAATCAGATCCATTCTTTAGCTTTTAGACAATATGAAGCATATCAAGTCATTTTAGTTTTTTCTAACAGGAAGAGTTAGTCTCAGCTGCTTTCTGTTTCTGACTGCTGCAGGATGTGGATGCTGCCACTTTGGCCCGACTGGACCTGGAGAGACGCATTGAGACGCTGCAGGAGGAGATCGCCTTCCTGAAGAGGATCCACGAAGAGGTTTTCTGCTCCTGCTTCTCTTTTCTCAGTACCTTTCTTCACATTACAGAGCTGCACTGGAAAAAAAAAACATTTCTAAGATGTGACATCTGAATTAAACTAAGATACAAACTAACTCCAGTCAAACCTCCATGACTCAAACAACAGAGCTGTTATCGTCCCTCTTTGTCCCTCTGCAGGAGATCCGTGAGCTGCAGAATCAGATGCAGGAGACTCAGGTCCAGATCCAGATGGACATGTCCAAGCCGGACCTCACAGCAGCACTGAGAGACATCAGGGCGCAGTATGAGGGCATTGCTGCCAAGAACATCGCAGAGGCTGAAGAGTGGTACAAATCCAAGGTTGGACAGAGACATCTTTTTCCTCATTCGACCTTTTACATTAAAAATTACATCAGAAAATGTTGACATCTGGAAAACCCATTAAATTTTTTAAATATTCTGCATGGTTGCTATCACCTATAAAGTACTACCACTAGAGGTCAGTAAACACATAACCTGAACCCCAGCTCACTGACACAGGGAATAAAATGACACAATATTAATGTTCACACACAGCTTCACCATCAGACTGTAATATTTGAAGAAAATATCCTGGTAAACATTAAGATGATGCAGGACATTTTTCCCTGAAGGTTTCGGACCTGAACCAGGCTGTGAATAAGAACAACGAAGCCCTCAAACAGGCCCGCCAGGAGACCATGGAGTTCAGACACCAGATCCAGGCCTACACCTGCGAGATTGACTCACTTAAAGGCACGGTAGGTGGGACACAGAACCGAATACTCAGCTGTTACCTGCATGGAGGTGACAGGTTACTGTCCTCAATTTAGAGGAAACACTCCGAGATCAGAATATCATCTTATAGGTTACTCTTCATGGACGATGCAGGCTACCTTCCAGCAGTTGATCAGATACTTTCCCACAACTTACAGGATGCTTTCCTAGAACATATGGGTCACTCCCAAAAACCACCAGGCTACTTTACCACAGTTTAAAGGTTATTTTCCTAGAACCATCAGAACCACAGCTCAGGTAGATAACTATTTCTACAATCTGCAGGTAACTTGAAGTTATGTTATTTTTTAAGAACTTGCAGGACATTGCTGCTGGTTACCAGTTCTCGCTGGACGTACAGGGTATTTTATTAGAATCTACAACAAACTTCCCTATAACTTGCAGGTCTGTCCTGTAACATGCTGGTTACCTTCCTGCAACATGCTGGCTACCTTCCTGCAACATGCTGGTTACCTTCCTGTAACATGCTGGTTACCTTCCTGTAACATGCTGGTTACCTTCCTGTAACATGCTGGTTACCTTTCTGTAACATGCTGGTTATGTTCCTGCACCATGCTGGTTACCTTCTTGTAACATGCTGGTTATGTTCCTGCACCATGCTGGTTACCTTCCTGCAACATGCTGGTTACCTTCCTGCAACATGCTGGTTACCTTCCTGTTGCAGGTCTGTCCTGTAACATGCTGGTTACCTTCCTGCAACATGCTGGTTACCTTCCTGCAACATGCTGGTTACCTTCCTGCAACATGCTGGTTACCTTCCTGTAACATGCTGGTTATGTTCCTGCACCATGCTGGTTACCTTCCTGCAACATGCTGGTTACCTTCCTGCAACATGCTGGTTACCTTCCTGTAACATGCTGGTTACCTTCCTGCAACATGCTGGTTACCTTCCTGCAACATGCTGGTTATGTTCCTGCACCATGCTGGTTACCTTCCTGCAACATGCTGGTTACCTTCCTGCAACATGCTGGTTACCTTCCTGTAACATGCTGGTTACCGCCTTCCTGCAACATGCTGGTTACCTTCCTGCAACATGCTGGTTACCTTCCTGTAACATGCTGGTTACCTTCCTTTAACATGCTGGTTACCTTCCTGCAAGATGATGGTTACCTTCCTGTAACATGCTGGTTATCTTCTTGTAACATGCTGGTTACCTTCCTGCAACATGCTGGTTACCTTCCTGCAACATGCTGGTTACCTTCCTGTAACACGCTGGTTACCTTCCTGCAACATGCTGGTTACCTTCCTGCAACATGCTTTACCTTCCTGTAACATGCTGGTTACCTTCCTGCAACATGCTGGTTACCTTCCTGTAACATGCTGGTTACCTTCCTGTAACATGCTGGTTACCTTCCTGTAACACGCTGGTTACCTTCCTGCAACATGCTGGTTACCTTCCTGCAACATGCTGGTTACCTTCCTGTAACATGCTGGTTACCTTCCTGCAACACGCTGGTTACCTTCCTGCAACATGCTGGTTACCTTCCTGTAACATGCTAGTTACCTTCCTGTAACATGCTGGTTACCTTCCTGCAACATGCTGGTTACCTTCCTGCAACACGCTGCTTACCTTCCTGTAACATGCTGGTTACCTTCCTGTAACATGCTGGTTACCTTCCTGCAACATGCTGGTTACCTTCCTGCAACATGCTGGTTACCTTCCTGAGCAACATGCTGGTTACCTTCCTGCAACATGCTGTTTACCTTCCTCAAATTTTATGCAACGACCGCAGAACCTTGCAGTCAATATTCAGCAGACAAACATGATGTTTTGAAACAAGTTTATTGCAGAGGGTGCAGGGGATCTTGCCTCAGCCAACAGTGTCTGAGAGAGACAACCCAAAGCCCGAGTACAGTCCAAAATAGATTAAAAAAACCCCACCATCAGCGCCAGGACTATGACAGTTTACAATCCCAGGAAAGCATTAAATACCCCTCAATCACCTCCTTGGAAATTAAGGCGTTCTCCCACAGAATGCTGCCAAGTAGCGTGTAATCCTGGATGGTACGTTCAAGTTCTATTAACCCCTAAAGCCCCCAAATTTAGCCTTGCCGACTTTTTTCGCATAATAAACACTGCAAAACACCATGAACCCCCATTTGAAATTTGGATTTATAGATCCACATCTTCACTATATGTAAAGCAAATTTGGACTGAATAAGTTATATCATGTTGGTTCCACAAAAGTTTTAGAGGGCAAGGATGCTAGCTGGAAATGTGATTTTTGCATAATGCCAAAAGTGCATTTTTCAACTTATAAAAGGGAATCTGCTCAGAAAAATATACTGATTTACATTATTGGAGACCTTTTTCAAAAGACAAAGCCTTTGCTCCTAAGATTTAGCCTTTAGTTAATTGAAATTTACCAATATATCACTAAACTTAATAGAAAATAAGAATAACATTCTTACATGTTAAGCATGCCGGTTCCATCACCTGAAATGGTCGCACAATGACCTCTGACCCCTTCTTGGAAAGGTCTGAGCCTCTAGTTTCCAATGATGGCGGCCATTAGGGGGCGGGGGCTAAAGATGAATACCTGCTGCTGCATTACTCCTGCAGAGTCAAACATGTCAGGTGGGAATTTTAAACCTCATTTAATTTGTTTACACAGCTATAAAACTAAAACTACTTGTGAAAAAATTATTTTGAGACAAGTTTTAGAGATTTTAAAGCCCCATTTGAAAGGAGTAGGGATGAAACACCATGTGACTGTGTTTTGGCAAATTCTATAAATAAACATGAACAGGCATCAGTTGGGCCCTGTACCAGGCCAAACGGGCTTAATGGCTTCAGTATTTCACAAAATCTTGCCGTATTTTTCAATAAGATCAGGAAAATAAACCTACAAGTTCAAAGGCAGTGACCTCTAGGTTAATACAGTACCTCAAAAGTTAGAGGAATCAGGCTGTGACCCCAATATGGCTGCTGTCTCTTCAAAATCCAGAATGAGTCCCTGATGAGGCAGATGAGAGACATGGAGGACCGCCATGGACGCGAAGCCGGAAACTTCCAGGACACCATAGCGAGGCTGGAGGCTGAGATTGCCAACATGAAGGACGAGATGGCACGCCACCTCCGGGAGTACCAGGACCTGCTCAACGTAAAGATGGCCCTGGATGTGGAGATCGCCACCTACAGGAAGCTGCTGGAAGGGGAGGAGAGCAGGTAATGTTTTAGCAATGCAGACTTTTCCTCCTTCTTTAAGGATCGCCGCCGTTCTGACTCCTGTTCCTGTTCCAGGATCGCCCTGCCGATGCAAAGCTACTCCACCCTGACTTTCAGAGGTACGGACTCTTCTGCGAGACCCTGAAAGCACCACCAGAGGATGCCTTTTATTCACTAGACAATTTTATATAACCAGTTTGTTAAAGAAGGTAAAAAAAAGGTTATGATTTGCTGACATGTTCTGTTTTGTTGGATCAGAGACAAACCCAGAACACCAGCAGCGCTCCTCTGAGATGCACTCAAAGAAAACAGTCCTGATCAAGACCATTGAGACCCGAGATGGAGAGGTAAAACATTTCCTCTAATTATAGACATTTTTTTCCATCAGGCAATAAGAGCTTTTACATTAAACCGGCGGCTTTTATTTGTTTATGATTCCATGCCATTCACGAAATGTGCCAAGGAGTATAAATACTTTCAAAATTAATAAAATGTTTACTTTAGTTTAACTTTAATTTAAAGTGTGTGAACCAATATTTCTGAGATAATTTTCCAGTGTAACTGTGGATGAATGCATACACTGGAAAAACGAAAACAGAAATAAGTAAAAAATATATTCCTTAAAACAAATGTATTACCATAGAATTTTAAAATAATCAAATAGATGATTTGCCAATGAAATAAGGATTTTTATTTTGAAAATAAGTCTACTTTTTATTTTAGATAAGTATAATAATAAGCAGATAATAAGATAACCTGCAAAAATTACTTATCTAGATTTCGATTTTTTCCCAGTGTAGACACTGCAAAAAATAGCAATCTAAATAAGTCATTTATTACATTTAAAATAAATTTTAAAAATTGGTCGCATTGTCTTATTTAGAGTGTATTTCATCTTATTTTATCTTATCTTATTTTACAGTAGAAAATACTAATTCCATTGGCAAATCATCGTATTAACATTTAAGGGTAAATACACTTAATTTAGAGAAATCTTTATTTATTTCTGGACCGTTTTTTTTTGAGTTAAGTAGGAACTAGAGGAAACATTTGGGAGTAACGTTCTATTTTTAATAAGAATTTATTTCCTGGTTAGTTCTTACCCTTATTAGTATTTTTACTCTTACTTGAGGAAACTAACGCAATTTCCAATTTGTTTTCTTATTAGTGTAGGTACGATTTGTTTTATTGGCAGCGATGCTCCTTACCTCCTCAATTCAGAGAAAATGCACTTATTGCAAGAAAAAAAAGGAAGATTTCAACTTTTTGCAGTGTAAATTTTACAGAGGGTAACATCTGACTGGCAGGGAAGTGATAGGAGAAAGCCCTGGGTCCCAGATCTCAACTTAAATCTCTTCTTCCTGTTGATTTTCAGTTAATTCTGCTTTACAAGCCTAAACTTATCCTCTTTCCCTCCGATTCTGATCAAAGGGAAATATTTCAGTTATCAGTGGAACATAGAGATCTTGTTTTCTTGTTTTTGTCAGCGTTTTAAATCACCTCTTCACACGATATTTCCCTCTGGGATAAACGGCCCAGCACGTGTAGCAACAAGCATGAGAGACATTCCTGTCCCACCTGATTGGAAGCACGCAGCACCTCTTAGCTTCCGGGGAGAATGACGCCCCAGACATGTTGGGACAAGCGGGAACGTTAGATGTTCTGTTCCTTCTGACACAGTTTCCTTGTTTTCTAGTCATTCCATCATAAGCTCGGGAGAATAAATTATATCTGAAGACATTTTCCAATAATGCATCTTTCTTATACCACTGGTATTTTTCTTCCCCTTGACATCCTTTTCTGTAATCTAGAAATCCTCCTGAGGATTACAGCACAGGTCTTGTTTCTTAGCATTGTGCATAAAGTCTGCAGCAGGGTTCGGACTGTTTATCTTACATCACTCATTAAGCATACCTTCAGCATAGCAGCTGGATCACTGATGCGAGCAGCTTCTCACTGCATCAAAACAGAGGAATGTTACTGAGTCCATCCTTGTTGTGCATAATATTGCTGCAACATCTTTCTTTTTTTCCCCACAGAGGCTATTTTAAATCTGTTTTGTATTCCCTCCTCTGTGCTGTTTCCAAACCAGCTCAGTCAAAACCTCTAACTAAACAACTATGTCTCATGCAGTGTTTCTCAGTGTCTCCTGATTCTGGAACCAGAATGTAGCTTTGTTAGCATCCACCAAGTGCAACACAGCATTACACTTGAAAAATGATCTAGAAATAGTATAAAAAATGTCTTAAATTAAGTGTATTTACCATTAATTTCAAGAGGAAAGTGAGATAGTTTACCAATGGAATGAGTATTTTTACTCTTAAAATAAGATAATTTGATAATATACACTTGAAACAAGAACAATGCAATTGTTTTTTCTTATTTTAAATATTGTTGTCTTGTCTTATTGGCAAAATGTCTCTTATCTCCTCAATTCAAGAACAAAAGCAGTTATTTTAGAAAATTTTCAATTGCAGCATACGCTGGAAAAGAACCTGAAGCAGTAAAATTCATAGATAAGCGAATAATGGCCAAGAATTACACTGACCAAAATAGTACGACTTTCACCTGGTGGGTTTGAGGCATACCTCAGAGGCTTTTTCCAGCGGCTGAAGTCTACCTGTGCCAATTTTCAAAATCCTGTGACCACGGTTTCCACAACTAGCGTTAAGGCTCGCGATGGTGACCCATTTTGGATTCCATTGTTTATACTATTTCACGCAGGGAACAATTTACTGCCACATTTTCCTGAGTTTTTGAATATGCAAAATGCGTTCAAAGTGCTAAAAGAATATTAATAATAAGAAACAGTACAGATACAATAGGCTCTCGCAGCTTTTGCTGCTCGGGCCTAATTAAGATTATTTGATTTTTTCCACTTTATAGCTGCATTCTTTGACCTCTGCAGACCTCACTTCCTGTCTGTCACTATCCAAACATCAGAAATTGGAGAAACACTTTCCTGTTACTTTGCTTGGTCATGATGGGAAGTTTTAAAAAAATGAAAAGGATTAAAACAAGGAAAAAAAAAATTGAAATCTAGAAGTCATTTTTTTCCTATAATAAGTGCATTTATTCTTGGATTGAGGAGGTAAAACAGACACTTTGCCAACGGAACAAGACAATTTTCATTTAAAATAAAAAAA
>JAGKQL010000067.1:4435188-4454731 GCA_018398635.1 Cyprinodon brontotheroides | reverse complement strand
TCCATCCATCCATCCATCCATCCATCCAAATCCATTTCTCCATCCATCCAACAACGGTCCCATCCATCCATCCATCCATCCATCCATCCAACAATTTCTCCATCCATCCATCCATCCATCCATCCATCCATCCATCCATCATCCATCCATCCATCCATCCATCATCCATCCATCCATCCGTCCATCATCCATCCATCCATCCATCCATCCATCCATCCATCCATCCATCCATCCATCCAACAATTTCTCCATCCATCCATCCATCCATCCATCCATCATCCATCCATCCATCCATCCATCATCCATCCATCCATCCGTCCATCATCCATCCATCCATCCATCCATCCATCCATCCATCCATCCATCCATCCATCCATCCATCCATCCATCCATCCAATATTCATCCATCCATCCAACCATCCATCATCCATCCATCCATCCATCCATCCATCCATCCATCCAATCATTCATCCATCCATCCAACCATCCATCCATCCATCCATCCATCCAATATTCATCCATCCATCCAACCATCCATCATCCATCCATCCATCCATCCATCCATCCATCCATCCATCCATCCATCCATCCATCCATCCATCCAATATTCATCCATCCATCCATCCATCCATCCATCCATCCAATATTCATCCATCCATCCATCCATCCATCCATCCATCCATCCATCCATCCATCCAATATTCATCCATCCATCCATCCATCCATCCATCCATCCATCCATCCAACCATTTCTCCATCCATCCAACAATTTCTCCATCCATCCATCCATCCATCCATCCATCCATCCATCCATCCATCCATCCATCCATCCAACAATTTCCATCCATCCATCCATCCATCCATCCATCCATCCATCCATCCATCCATCCATCCATCCATCCATCCATCATCCATCCATCCATCCGTCCATCATCCATCCATCCATCCATCCATCCTACAGTTTAAGAATGAAACCCAAAGAGCAATCAGGTGATTGTTAGTAATCAGATTATTAATTTATTAATATTTTTAGCAGCTAAAGAGGCGACTATTTTCAGATAGTGATGCAGATGATTAGAATGATCATAAAGATTAGCTTTGTTAGCATTAACATAGATTAATGTCCCCCCATCTCCCTGTGGGAATGTATTCAGCATTCCCTGGACAGTCCTTCTTTGTTCCTGCCTCTGTGATGGAGACATGTGCCGCTGCTCCCGGTGGCGGCCTCATTTCGGTCACGTTTTCCCATAGTCCCAGTTCTTATTGATGAGCAACAGCACAGCTTCATCTGCAGAGCCCATCGACGCCAGCAGACCTCTCCGGAAGCTGACATGTAAACCGGTGACACACTGAGAGCGGTGGGACGCTGGCAGCTCGTCCCTGGCCCCTCGCCCACCAGCCTGTTACCTCCTGAATAACTCTGAGGGCTGATCATAGAGCCGGCGCTCATAGAGCCGGCGCTCAGGAGCAGGACAGGCTGGGATGAGGACGTCTCAGATCCAGGCATCCTCAGGTCAGTGATCAACTTTACCTCCGACAACTGATCACATTATCCGTTTCTGGGACTTTGAGGGACATCTTTGGCTCTTTTGGATTTTATTCTGATAGGAAAACATGAGGTTTGCTGCCGTCTATGTTGGTTTTCTGTGGAAAAGATGGATCTAGTTTGCAGAAAAGCCTTCGCTCTACCAGCTTTTCTGTTTTACCTTCAACTAAAGCTCAGCTGGCTTTGATGTTAAGTTTTTTAAAGGAGTTTAAATGCAGGGAAATGTAATAAAAATGCTTATGATGCTAAGATTTCCAAGTCAGTTCATTTGAATCAACAAGTTTTGCAGATTCTGTCAGAAATAAATGGATCTAACAGGATATTTGTAACCTGTGAGGGTTTATTTTCCCCTCGCTGCACCTGTTCAACATGTGCTGCCGCTCCGTGTCTCTTCCTCCTGCTTTGAGACCAGGGAGTCGTTGCCAATGCAAAGTGACTCGGGACGCAGCTGAGGAGCAGTGAGTAATGCTTTATGAGGCTGTTGCATAACTTAGCTCAGTGGGAAGGACACGGCTGCTTTTATTCCCATTCATCCTTTTTTATCCGTCCCTCCTCCTCCGTCTTCTTCTGCCACAGGAATTTAGATAAAATCATCAGCTGAGGATCTGAAGAAAATCAAAACATAAGGACAATTTTAAGCTATAGAAACAAAATCAAACATTTTCAGGTAATAAGCTTTAAAAGAGAAGAAAATAAAAATGTTGGAGTCCGTTTGGATGTTTCCAAAAATCAGATTTTTAAAGATCTTTAAAAGATTTATCTAATAAAGTAAACAAAATGGAAAAGAATTATTTTTTCCCCCACTCCCTATACGTCTATATCTGACTTGGAGTGTTTTAGTTCTGGATTTGTGTTAATTATTTTATTCCTTTCTTCATTACGACAGAGCTATTTCATTTTTTTAGTTACTAATTGAAAACCACAGAGGAAGACGTGTTCAGACACCTTCAAATATTCTCTGACGTTGCTCAGGGGAAGAACAGGTGAAAACAAGGAAATGTTATCAAGGTGGTTTTATTGATCCTGGTAACGGAAAAAAATCTCAATGTTCTTAACGGATCTGGATTGTTTTCCTGAGTTTTATCTCCTTAGAGGTGGATTTGGGTCAAAGTCTCTTATGTGGACGGTCTGATTTAGAAGTTTAGATATTTGCAGAGGTGTCAAGTAACAAAGTACAAAGACTTCATTACTGTACTTAAGTACACTTTTTAGGTATCTATACTTTACTCTATTACTTTTATTCTTTAAGTAGTTTTTGGAGCAAATACTTTTTCACTTTTACTTGAGTAAAGAGGTCAAGTTGATACTTCAACTTTTACCAGAGTGTTTTTAAACTGAAGTATCTATACTTCTACTTAAGTAACAAATGTGTGAATTTTTGACACTGCTGGATATTTGTTCCTCATAATCTCTGATTAGTTCATAGGACACTGCAAAAAAGATCTAGAAATAAGTCAACAATTTTTAAATTAAGTGTATTATTTACCCTAAAATTGAGTAGATAATGAGGTGATTTCCCAATGGAATGAGTATTTCTACTCCTAAAATTAGATAATTAGATAATATGCTTGAAATAAGAAAAAGCAATTTTTTTTTCTTTATTTTAGATGTAAATTGTCTTTTTCCATTGGCAAAGTGTCTCACTTGCCTCCTTAATTCCAGAAAAAAATGCTCTTATTTGAAGAAAAAATAACTTATTGAGTTTTTAATTTATTCCAGTAGAAAATTTGGATCCTGGGATTGCACTGAAAAAAATCTAAATTTAGATAAGTAATTTTTTTCTAAAATTAAGTGCCTTTGTTCTTGAATTGAGGAGTTAAAAGAGACATTTTACTAATGGAACAGGACAATTTACATTTAAAATAAGAAAACACAATTGAATTGTCTTATTTCAAGCGCATGTTATGTAATTATCTTATTTTAAGAGTAAAAATCGTATTCCATTGGCAAACTATCTCATCTACCTACTTAAATTAAGGGTAAATATACTTAATTTAAGACATTTTTACTTATTTCTTGATCGTTTTCCAGTGTGCATGTGTTTGATTCAGCATTTATAATCAGCTGACTAACTCAGTCTGCATCTGATTGGCTCCTTGCCCCTCATGATGACTCCCCCCTGTAACAGAAAACAGAACCGCTGATTTGGCTTTAAAAATGGATCTATTTGGTTGAACTTGATCTATCTGGGATGGATTCATCTGATTGGCTGAGGATGGAAGGAAACAGTCTGATCTGACCAATTAGAGGTATTTCCTGTTCTATCTGAGATGTTCTGATCCAGCTGCTGAACTTTTAGGCACTTTAAAAACATTATTTATTATATATATATTTTTAATCTAATGACAAGTGTTAAGGGCTGCTCAGCGGAGCAGTGGTTAGCACCGCTGCCTTGCAGCAAGATACCGGGTACCGGGTTTGATTCCTGGCCCGGGGTCTTTCTGTGTGGAGTGTGCATGTTCTCCCTGAGCATGCGCGGGTTCTCTCTGGGTACTCCGGTTTTGTGTCATCCCAGCATACCCGTAGTCAAAACCTGTTAATCCCTTTAGTTTTGTACGAGAAATACACTTTAAACTACCTCAACGGGCGTGTTTCCCTTTAGTCATGTACAAAAAGCAATTCAATTACTTACATTCTGGTGTTTTTTGAAGCATATGGTGATCTGATTGTTTTTTTTGTACATGACTAACGTGATACACACTCGTTGAGGTAGTTTAAAGTGTATTTTTCGTACAAAAGTAAAGAGATACATATAAATCTGACGTCTATGGCATGCATATTGACTATGGGTATGCTGGTCTGATGGGGTATGCTGATCCGACAGAACACCGGCTTCCTCCCACAGTGCAAAAACATAACTGTTATGTTAATTGGCTTCTCTAAATTCTCCTTAGGTTAAGTTAGTTAAGTTAGGGAGCTGAGACAGAGGTATGTCTTGCAAGAAAAAAGGTTCAAATTTAACGTCTTCAGAAGGGGAGATAGAGCTCTGACTGAGGCAACTTCACTACATACTTAAAATCACACACTCCCCCCAGGGGAACCAACCCACCCCCTGCATAAAGAACTTTCTCACACTTGAAAAACAACTTCAGTTCATCAGGACCGTTCCTTGTTAGGTTAATATATCTTCCACTGGTCAGATGGATCTCCTAATAACAGCAGTCCTTCCCTTCATGCCATGAAGTTGCTGAAAAGTTTGGAGCCTGTGAGGCTAAGAACAGACAGACCTCAAAATTCTTTAGTCCGCAGCGTGATTAGTTATTTGTCTCTGTGTTGCCCTGTGATGGAGTGGCGACCTGTCCAGGGACGACCCCGCCTCTCGCCTGTAGACAGCTGGATATAGGCACCAGCATCCATCCTGAGCCCAGCAGGGATAAAGCGTGATGGACGGATAGATGGAGAAATGTTTAAACTCAAGATTAGGCCTCTGAACCAGGAAGAGTTAAGGTCATAGTTTTTCTACTCTAACTCTCTAGATTGTGGATGATTAGTGTCGTTGTTGGAGCTTGTTTCGGTCTCTTTCTTATTTAACTGAATCCTAACCAGACAGTTGGAAACTGGCTCAGTTCTGCATCCAGCTGAGGGATCAGGATGATCTCACTCCATCAGCAGCAGGTCTCC
The DNA here is from genome assembly GCA_018398635.1 of Cyprinodon brontotheroides. Classification (NCBI taxonomy): domain Eukaryota; kingdom Metazoa; phylum Chordata; class Actinopteri; order Cyprinodontiformes; family Cyprinodontidae; genus Cyprinodon; species Cyprinodon brontotheroides. The sequence goes on along the minus strand of JAGKQL010000067.1, from coordinate 4,449,564 downwards.
ACCACCGCTCAGGCCCTGGTCACGACTGACATTCCCCACGCTCGCACCGCTCACGTTGTGAGCTGTCAGCGAAATCTGTTCTGTGACACATCGACGGGCGAGTTTTTCACGTTTACCAGAAGGTTACGTTCCTCACTGAAGGCGAACAAAAGATCATCAGATTTGCAGTCAGTGTTTTCTTGGCTGCTATGGTGAAAAAATTTACCAGCAGATTTTCTGTTTTCTGACTTCATGTTTGATTAGATTATTTACACCTGGACGCTTTTTAACATTAAAAGTCAATTCTTTCTTAAATTAGACCTATGTTTAATTAGGGGTTTATTTCAAAATGCTCTTTGAAGTTTAAAACTGCATCTTTCCATGGATGATGGTGAATAAAATAAACATTTTTTAGCAGCAAGTCTGTAAAAAACTAACAGGATGAGCTGAAAAAATGAGCAACTATGCCTGTCTATCAGTCAGCAGTTCTGTGTTTTAAGGTTAGGCTGGGGCTGCAACAGGTTTGCAGTCATTTGGCAGCAACGTTACTGTAGACGTTTCCTTGGATTTAGTTTTTTGTTTTGTTTTCATTCCGGTTTTTCTTTCAAGCTAAAACTCAAGTGAGGAACCTGAGTTGTGTAACGACTTTGCAAAGCTGAGAGAATTCTAATGAGATCTTTGGACCCAAAGGCATTTGAAAAACTGCCATCATGTGTCACATGATGACGGCGTCTGTTATACGAAGAGTGATGGTTTGAGTTGTTTTCCCCTGAGTTTAGTTGCTAGGACATCGAAGTTTCTGGTGAAAGGTGGTGAATAAAGTAAAAAGGAAAAGGGGAAAATATTGGTTGATAATATTATATCAAATTTTTTAAGTAATTAAATTCTATTCATTTTATTTCTATAGCTCCAATTCACATCATGTCATCTCAGGTCACTTTCCAGTTCAAATTGATTCAAAGTTTTCTATCTAAGGAAAACCATTTGATTGCATCGACTTATTGACTCTCTTCAGCAATCCTCACACTAAGCATGCTTGTAGCGACAGTGGAGAGGAAAAACTCCCTTTAACAGGAAGAAACCTCCAGCAGAACCAGGCTCAGTGTGAGCTGCCATCTGCTGAGGCCCACTGGGGTTCAAGGAGACAGAAGCAGAGATACTTTTATTATATAAATATTAGTAATATAACTAATATTTTGTCTTTCTGCTCTCTGATGTCTTCATCAAATAATAATATCAGAAACCCTGCTGATATCAACCAAAAAAAAACAATATCGTAATCTAATTGAAACATTCTGCTTCTGATGAAAGTTCATGTAACCCGTCGGTTAATGGGACGTTCCTCTCATACCTGTTAGTACTGACTATTGTTCGTTGTTTAAGTTGCATCACTTGATCAAGCCTTTTCTAACATTTAAAGGCATAAAAGCGAGTATGATTGATGCTGACATCACAATCCTCAGGGTTGGATAATCCATCCACCATCCTATGCATTTCCAGTAACTTGAGCTTCTTAAATGTCCTGCAGAAACTTTCATTTGTAAGTCAGGTATATCAGTTATATTATTTTCTTTATTGGAAATAATTTTTATTCAGTTCATAGTTTCTTAATTGGTCAAAAAACATTCAACAATCCAAATAGGATCAAAACATGAACATTTATGCTCTAAAAATAATTCAATTGGGCTTCTTATTTTAATAAGAGAGATTTCCTCAACTGTTTGTTTCCTTTAGTCTCATTTAGATTTTTTTAAACCAATCTTTTTTAGAGTTAGACTTGGAAATGTTTTCCATCATTGTTCAATTAGAAACAAATTCAACATTGCACAGAAAATTATGATTTTCTGTCTCACCTAATGTTGGAAACACTTCTTGGTTTAAATTAATTGAGATTTACAGGATATCAGCTTAAATTAAGTAATTATTTTATTAAAGATCGTTAAGGTCTGGTTCTGCTGGAGGTTTCTTCCTGTTCAAAGGGAGTTTTTCCTCTCCACTGTCGCTACAAGCATGCTTAGTGTGAGGGATTGCTGAAGAGTCAATGAGTTGATGCAATCAGCTGGTTTTCCTTAGATAGAAAACTTTGAATCAATCTGACTGGATGATCTGGTTGATGTGGAAAGTGACCTGAGATGACATGATGTGAATTGGCGCAATAGAAATAAACTGAATAGAATTGAATTGAAAAAGGTTGCTTATCAATAATGAAAAAGAACTAAATACATAGAGGGAAAAGATGTGTTTGCTCATCTCTTACCAAACGTATCCATTGAGACGTCTAAAGACGTTTCCTGATCTGTTTTTAATCATCCTGTGCTGTGATTAAAGCAGCTTCTGCATTACACGGATCTACGTTAAAAACCTTCAAGTTCTGCTTGTTCCTCGTTGTTTGACTTTTAGATCCCCGTCGTTGTTTCTCCTCCAGAGAAATACTATGTTAGAGTAAGTTACCCCACTTATGAGGTCACTGAGACGCCTGTGCTGTGATTGGCTGAAATGATCCAATGGGAGGAGAAAGAACCATTGGATCTGAGATCTAACCAGCAGTCATTGAGTTTGCTCCCAAAGCAGGGAATAGTACTGCTGAAAATAGCTGCATGGTTTCATTCATGTTTAATTCAGACGGAGCTGGAAAAACTCTGCTTTCTGATTTATTCACGGCGGAACGAGCAGAGCAGTTCATCATGAGTCAGAGGTTATGCCTTCTGTTCACTGAGAGGAAGCTTAAACCCATAAATCAGGTTGGATAAATCTTCAAAGTTTACACTGAGAGAAAGAAAGGAAGTAAAACGACTCCCTGTCAGAATAATGATGGGGACGTTTCTGCCTGAGCTGCTTGGATGCAGAAAGAATCAGGTTTTCCGTTCATTCCCGACAGTGAAATGATTTTTCTCTCAGACAGGATTCACTGAAGTATGGAGGAAACTTTTCCCTGCAGCGATGGTCGACATTTCAGCTCTGAGACGATCTTGTTTTCTTCTGCAGTAACTGAGTTCTTTCCATTAAAGAGTAAAATCAAACATAGCGATCAATGCCCAGGGTCCATGCTAACCACTTTAGTATTTTATACATTTAAGAACTGGATGATGCTTTTACTGAAAGATGTTGGAAATTGTTGCCGATTTGATCGAGATGCAAACATTCAAACTTTAGAATACATTTTTATTCATCTCCAACCACCTAAATATAGATTTAAACATGTGGCAGCCATGTTGGATACGAGATCAGAGTTGATCAGACTTTAAAGGTATTGTGGGGGATTTTTTTAAAAGATCCGCCCTCTCCACTTAAATAAAAAAAATTCCATTGGAAGGATGGGCATGTAGGAGGCCTTACATAAACATATCACCAGAATGATTGACAATTAGGATGACCACTTATTTAGATGATCCACCTGGAAAAAAAGTTGAATTCAATTCAATTTATTTCTATAGCTTCAATTCACAACACAAGTCATCTCAAGGCTTTTTTCTATCTAAGGAAAACCAGCTGATTGCATCGACTCATTGACTTTTCAGCAATCCCTCACACTAAGCATGCATGTAGCGACAGTGGAGAGGAAAAACTCCCTTTGAACATAGAAGAAACCTCCAGCAGAAAAGGCTCAGTGTGTGAGCGGCCATCTGCTGAGGCCCACTGGGGTCCAAGGAGACAGAAGCAGACATAGAAAAAGAAGCATAGATACAAAAGGCAACTGTCAACCAGCTCCACAGGCGGGCCCGTCCAGGAAACACACAGCCAGGCAGACGAGGCTCCGAGCCAGCTCCCATGTCAGAGGATGAAGAGAGCACATCCAGTTAGTCACAGTCAGAGAAACAGGACTACACTGAGAAAACAGGCCAAGCTCCAACATCTAGAAACAAAGGTGTTGATGGCAGCAGCACAGGCTGATATTTCTCTCCAGGATGGAGTCACAGCCAAACAGGAACAGACCAGATGAAGCTACTATGAGAAAAAAGCAGAGAGAGCAGAACGTTAGAGATTGAACTAACAGATTCTGCAGAGTGGGAGAATAGAGATAGAATGAAGCAGAATGATGAAATGGGGGTCCCTATGTCCTCCAGCAGTCTAAGCCTATAGCAGCAGAACTATAGAGATAGATCAGGGAAAGATCATCTTCTGTCCCTTTAAATGTCAGAGATCTCCCCTCTTAGAAGAAGCTTCAGTCGTTTCTTTTTTCCAACTCAGAATATGATTATAGCTTCTGAAGACATATCATTTGGATCTTTAATCATCATCATAGACTATGAGAAACAGGAGAGTTTCTGCTATCATGACCTGATCTGACCTGCCTCTGACTGGGTCAGGGTTCAGGTGAAGCACAGCTCATGCAAAACAGCCGTCAGAGTCAGAGGCCAAGCTGCACACGTTAAATGAGAACCAATCAGTGGATCTGCATGTGTTTAAAACATACCTCCTCACATACAGAGCATCTAAATCAGACCTGACTATGTAGTAAACAACAAATATTCCTAAAAAAGTGATTGAAAAAAAGGGACTTAATCAGTATCAAATTTTTCTGAAATATATTTTTGTTTCTTTCAGGTTCTTTCTTTTCCATATGTGGTCTTTATTTTATTTTTTGCTTTCTTAGCATCGTAACATCTAAATTTTAACATTTACAAAGAAGCAAGACATTAAAATGAGTTAGAAAGGAAAACAAACGTTAAAAATGATCAAAAATCAAATCTAAAAATGCTAATATCAGTAAATATGTGTAATGATTATTAGACAGCTGGTCAGAAGTGTCACTTAAAATGTAGAGGTGAGGAAATACAGTCAGAAATGAGGGAACAACCGAATAAAAACATCAAAATAAACGAAAATAAGAAAGCAAATATCACCAGAAATACAATAAAATCAAATAAATGCACGCAGATTTAAATCTAATGAACAGAAAACTTAAATTAGGGATGAAAATAAGGCATAGAAATGATGCGGTTTGTTAATAAAGTGAAAACAGAAGCTTTGACTTGAGGTTTCTGTTAGAAGAGCTCAGATACTGAGCTTCTCCTCCAGCCTGACGGTTGGGATCACATGGCCGCTCTTTGTCCTCAGGCTGAAGTCGCTCTTAGAGTGCAGGCATGTAAACAAATGAGGGTCCTCACAACGTGAGCAGGAAAAGGCCAAACACACTCTGACGGGGCCCCTGATTGGATCTCACACTGTTGCTATGGGATCTACGGCCCCGCCTCTGATTGGCCCGCCTCCAGACTCGGATTAGTCGCTCTCCTGTCATTCAGCATCCCTCTGTCGTCATGACAACAGACAGGAAGCAGGAGGAGATTGTTATTGTTGCAGCTGCTGGTCTGTGCAGCAGAAGAAGAAATTCCTGACGTTTTATTTTTTATTTTTAGTTCAGAGGATGATCAGACTGCAAACACAGGAGTGCATCCCTATCTGCAGAGAGGAATAGCTCCATGCCTCCAAACTCACACACTATCACAGTCATGCTGCGGGTCACTGGGCTGCGACCTGCTAATCTGAGACAAGATGATTATTAAAATGACAAAAAGCGGATCAAAGCGTTCAGTTGGCGTGCAGCATGATGTCCGTGTTTCTCTCTACATCTGTCCTCAGTCATCTCAGCGCCGTGCTGCTATTTTCATTCAGCAGCCCTGCCTCCCTTCTCATGGCGGCTGCATTTGATGCAAATCAAACAGCAAAACATTCGTATTTCAGAGGAATCTCGCAGTTTTGACTCCCAGATGTTTTTCTAAACAACCTTCCCTGCAGAAAACAGTTTTTCCTCTCTGTCAGACAGCAAGCCTCCCAGAGGAGCAAACATTACTCTATGTTTAAGGAGGGGAAAACACTTTACATAATGCATTATTACTTAATATTACTCATAAATTGAATTTAATATCTTTAGTTTTGCCATATCTTTTTGCTTCTTCATTTTCCAGGTTAACAAAACAGGTCAGGCTGTTAGCTAGGAATATTTCATAGGATGTCCGACATTGATGTATCACATCTATAGTCTATATATGGGGGTGGGAGGTATCCTACCCCAGAAAATGTTGAAATTTAGACACTATTTTATGGAGCTAAATCTGTCTAAATTTTCACAAATAGACATATTTGATTCATACATGCACAGGACAAGCTCCACACACACAGAGTCTGATTCAAGCATACAAGATTCATACATGCACAGCTGAAGATGCGCAAAAAGGTATTTCTGAAAAAATATTCATCCCACGTGGAATACTTTCTTGTGATTGGCTTATACAAGGGAGCTCTGTGATTGGTTGCAAACCATCCTTGCTTAAAAAAACGCATTTGTGTATGCAGTGAATTTTAAAGACCACTGGTACTTATATTTATATTTGTTTATGGACCAGAAATACTTTGGTGAATCATGTGCTGTGCATGTGTGAACATTGATGCTTGTGTGAATCATGCTGTGTGTGTGTGAAGTTTCAATCACTTGTGAAAATTGACACTGATTTAGCTCCATATATTTTCTGTATTTTGAGGTGGAATGCAGTTTCTTTGTTCCAACATTACTTTTGTCCCAATTATGTGAAGTTTATGTGCTTGATTAGAAGTGGAAGTTTCATTTTAGGTACAATATTATGTTTCATAGGTTAATTCAAACAATTAAAAAGTCTGATGCTACGTTTATGCCGCGCTCCCTGATAAATTGAGTTGATAGACTGGAAGTTCTAATTTTTTTCTCCTCACCCATTGTTCTATTTTTTTCTGAAGTTTGTGGTTAGAGCTTGTTTCTCTATCTCTCAGAATGACTCTAACGTCTTTATTAGACCTTCTTTAGTCAAACTATAATTTCTAGCTTCAATCTGGGCTCATATTTCTTTAAAGTATTTTGAGAAATATTGATTCTCTGCAATTATTTTCTATATTGCGATGCCTAAAACCAGACTTAAAACTAAAGGTGATCGAGCCTTTATGGCAGCGAGGCTCTGGAATAACTTGCCTTGGCATGTTAGATCAGCAGGCTCCTTTGAGGTTTTTAAATCCTCTTTAAAATCACATTTCTTCTCCCTGGCTTTTAATCTTGTCTAAGTGGACATTTGGCAAAATTTTTATTTTAAATTTTATTTTATTCTAAAATGTATTTTAATTGAAACATTTATCTTATTTTATTTTTATGTGTTTATGTATTTTAGCCTTCAGCTCTTATCTTATGTTCCTTAACTGTGATTCCTGTACAGCACTTTGGTCTCTTTGGTTTTAAATGTGCTTTATAAATAAAGTTTGAGTTGCGTTGAATATTCTGAGTTTTTTAAGGTTAGCAGGTATTTATTTAGTGCGGATAAATCTGTTGCTCAGAGGTTCTGCCCAGATTAAGATAATTAACAGCGTAGGAAGTCTGTCTCTGACTCTTATGCTACGTTCACAGCAGTCGCGCTTTGAGCAGCAAAAAGCTTCTGCTGCTTCATTTCTGATGCTTCTCTAAATGAAGCTCATACGTCCATTAATGTGTGTTTAGATGCATCTGATGCTTCTGCTGCTCCTGTGTTCAATAAACAGTTTCAGAGGAGTGATCATAGCGCTCTGCATCAGCAGTGATGTGTCTGACTCCCTGCCAGCTCCCAGATCAGCTTTTCTCATTGGTTGATTAGGCCCGTCCAGCAGCTAAAGTTAAATTTTTCCATCTCCACCATCTGCTTGTGAAATTTTGAACATGTGAGCAAAGTTTCCAGGGAAAAACATTCCAAAAACAGGGCGTACATGTTGTCAGTTTTTTAGTAAAGAGCGTATTGACGCCCGTACGCATTGCTATCTGAAAGCCTGTAGGAGGTAGATTCTGCTCTCCCTCCTTAAACAGCATTCACTCTGCAGGCTGCTGGGATGCAGCAAAGCCAAAGATGGTTTGATTTTATCTAAATCTACATGTTTCAAATGAGGAGAGTGTGCATCAGCCACTTTCCAGTGAAAATGAATCCCGTTCACCATGGAAGGAGAAGTTTAGACCAAGCCATGTGAAAGGTTTGAAAGGTGATGTTTGGGTGAAATAGAGCTGAAACCGCCTCAGACCTGTCAGACCGGTTCCCGTCTCTCTCTGCAGGTCAGAACCTAAACCCCACCCACCCCTTAAAAACGCACAGGGAGGGGGGTAGCTCGCCGCGGGGGAAAGAGGAATAAAGAGACTTTCATGTTTGCTGAACAAACAGGTGAAAAAAAAAAGAACAATTGGTAACATGAATCCAGAAGGAAGCAGATGGAGGAATATCAGAGGGAAGCTGTTATATAAGCATGACCTCTGATCCCAGAAACCTGGAAACTTTGGGAGAGAGATGGTGACGGCAGGAGATGAGGTGAAGGGTGGAGACCTGGACATGGCAGGAAGGTAGAAAAAGACAGCAGGACTATGGAAGATCAAAGCAAACAACGGACTTGATAGTTCAAATAAAGCTTCATGTCAGAATTAAAGCCCAATACGATGTAAATAATCAGGATGGTAAAATGACTTTTTTTGGTTTCTTTCTCCCGTTTTCTTCCACACATGAAGACAGGTTATCCCACCTGAGCTCTAAGCCTCTGCAGCTCTCCCAGAGCTTCCTCTCCTCAAACTGTGTGCGATTCTACCTGATATTAAATCTATTTGCTTCCTTCTTTCCGTTAAGTTTACAGTAACATGAATCTTTATAGTTTCCTCCTGATTAAAACGTTTCTTCTCCTTCGTGTCTCTGCAGGTGAAGCCGCTCACCTGAGCACCGCTCCATAACCTCCCTTCTTCCTCACCTCCCGCCCTCTTCCTCCTCCTGTTCTGGTTGCTGCCCACTGCCATGACGACCACCCCGGAGACGATGCTGCTGCCTCCGGACCAGGGGCTGAGCCCCGAGCGGCTGGACGCCTGTGAGCGCGCTGACGGGCGCTACACGGTGGTCCCCTCCGTGGTCTGCTCCATGTGCTGCCTCTTTGGCATCATCTACTGTTTCTTTGGTGAGTGACGAAGAGGATGGAGGTGATGAAGGTCGAAACCCCGGGTTTGATTTCCTCTCACCTCGATTCCTGGCGTGTCATTTCAGGCTACCGCTGCTTCAAGGCGGTGATGTTCCTGACGGGCCTGATGTTCGGCTCTGTGGTCATCTTCATGCTCTGCTACAAGGAGCGCGTGCTGGACACCCAGCTGAGCGTGGAGGCCTCTGTTGGCATCGGGCTGGGCATCGGGACGCTCTGCGGCCTGGTCACCATGCTGGTTCGCAGCGTGGGCCTCTTCATGGTGGGCCTGCTGCTGGGCCTGCTGGTGGGCGTGGCCACGCTGGTGGGCATGGTGGAGCTTTCTGAGAACCCGTCGCGCTCCGTCTGGGTGCCCCTGGGCGTGCTGCTTGGGCTGGGCATGCTGTTCGCCGTGCTGACGCTGCAGTGGCAGCGCCTCTTCACCACCATGTCCACGGCCGTGTTTGGTGCTGCCGTCATCACTGTGGCGTTGGACTACTTCGTGGAGCTCTTTGCGCTCATGTTTTACATTTATGAGCGGATTAAGGTGGAGCCGGGGAAGCCGGTGTGCTGGATGACGTGGTTGGTGCTGGGAGTGTGGCCCTCCCTCACCCTGCTGGGGGTCATAGTGCAGTGGAAGGTGACTGCTGAGGGATACTCCCACACCAAAGGTGAGATCATCAGAAATGTTCAGTGGCTTCCTGCAATTAAAACCTCCTTCGCAATGAGAATTATTCAAAGTAAATCCGTCGTAAATTCCTGCTTTAAATCATGATGAAACATCAGACAAATAAAACAGGTTGTTTTCCGAATGAATGTATGTCCCCTCGGTAACCGTCCGATTTCCTTCCCAGTAATCATCAGCCGGCAGCAGAGGAGGATGCAGGTGATGCGAATTCGTCAGCGAGACGACCGCTACCGCAACAAGAAGAAGAAAAAGCAGCAACAAGGCTCCTCCCACCATAACCAGGCTAAGCAGCTCAATGCAGAGCCCGCCTACCGCCGCAAGCCCAACCCCATCCGCCGCTACGACACCGACGTCCTGTCGCCGGTAGCCACCATTAGAGACGTTACTTTTTTTAGTCGACTTAACTTAAAAATGTGAAAATTCTGCGTCTCTAAAGCTGTTTTTTTTGTTGTTTTTTTGTGCAGAGTTACATCCAGAGTTTCCGGGACCGGCAGGTTCAGGCGCAGCCCTTCCCGGGCCGACTGGTGGGAGGCTCTCACGCTGTGGTGGAGATGGGCTACGACTGCGGCTCCACGACGCCGCTCACCGGGGCAGCAGGTCCTCCTCTACGAGCCTGACCAATCCTCCACCTCCCAGAGGTTTGATCAGGGAGGCAGCTGACTCTACAATCACTAAACTAACCACTGGATTGGAAATGCAACCACCTTAGTTTTAGCCACTTACCTAACAAGAAGAATTCCCCTGCACACATTAAATCCTTACTGGTTCATTAACCTCAGCTGGCTGTGGTCACTATGGTACATATGATGAATTAACCGCATCTTTTTTAAGACAAAATGCACAAAAAATACATAAAAACACTGAAAACAAACATACTTTGCATCTAAAACCCTGAAGAATGACCTGAAGGAGCCGACTGAACCGATTCTCTGAGATTTCTGGTAGTTTCAATGCAAAACCAGCTCAGGTTCTAACATAAGACCAACCTAAACCCAACTCTGCTTCATTGTTCTGTCTTTCTACCGACGCTGGAGGAACAACCAGCTTCTCAACCTCTTTATTTCATCAGTTAAAGGACAGCTAAACACAACTGGAAACACTTTCTGTGCCATCTGGAACACAACAACCCTCTTTAAAACCAGAAGAGACATCTTTTCTTTGCTTTTATGTCGGGGGAACCCTTTGTCACCCTTGGTGCTGGAAAGTAATCTTCTACAAGTGTCAAACTGCTCTCAGAAAACCGGGGAATCTCTTTAAATGGGTGCCTCGCCTCCTGGGACTGCAGGGTTCAGCCAGCAGGAGGTTCTCAATGGGAGGTTCCCCTTCAATGTTTTGTTGAACGGAGACGGTAGCCATGGCTACGCCAAACAGGGTTTAAGTAGCTTTGCTGTCTTCACGATGACTGCAGAGAGAAACTAGAGAGTTTTATTTACACTGGCACCTCCAGCGCATGTGGAAAATATGGATCCTTGTTTTTCTACTTGAAATATTTAGAAACTGAAATGGTCTGAATAGAAATATAACAACAATGACTCACGTTTTTGTTTGGCTCCATAACTGATTGTTCTGTTTGACGTCTTTTAGGTTTGTTTCCACTGTTGGACCAGAACCAGTGTTAGAGTTACTCCCCAGAAACACACTAATAACTAATATGATAACGGTACTAAAACATCTCTTCCAGTAAACGCTGAATTTTGACCTTTGATGATTTATAATCACTGGTTTTCATCAGTTAGCATTTCAGTTCCTTGGCTTTTATAACCAGGGAGACACGCAGGAAATAAAATAACATTTTCCATAAGGATTTATAAACACCAGCTTAAGATTTTAAAGGGGCTGACAGTGTTTATAAATTCAGCCATAGATTGTGATTACAGCCTAAACGGTACAATGAAAAATCACGTTAAGATCAGTGAGAAATGTTTGATTTTTTCTATTTCAGAAAAGTTTTTTAGTTTTGCATTTTATTGGTAATATGTGATTTCCATTTACGTGTGTCTTTAGCGGATTAGCTTTTAATGCAGGCTGCTACTGTTAGCCAAGATATCCAACCAGGAAAGTCAATGAGCAACTCAAAAAGTTAGATTTTTATAAAACGAAGAATAATTTTATTCTGAAATAATTTATTGACAGATGACCGCTGATATATGATTGGCCGAGATTTAGGTGTTCAGGCTGAGGTAGAACTAACTGGCCTGCAGAAGATAAAGAAAAAAAGCAAAACAGATTTTAAGACAGGATTTAATAAAAAATAGAAATTTTCTTAACTTTTGGAACAATATGTTTTGATAAAGAGTACATTTATTTACACGTTTAGTTTTCCCTGAATGATTTCCAAATTTAAATATGACTTCCCTACAACCTTTAAGAAGGAACTATAACAGTTACCATAGCTAATTATTAGCTTAATCCCCTTTGCAGAGACATAGGCCAGTATCGGGTATTGCAGGCTGTTCTAAAGAACCCAAACAACTTCCTATTACTGAGGAGTTAACCTGCTCTTAACCTGTTCCCACGATAGGTTCAGTTTGGATGGGAAGTGAAACATCCCTTCAAACTTTGAAAATTAAGTTTAGTGCAAACAAAGTAAAAGCATAAGTGGACATTTTAAAGCTAACGTAAAATTAGCTGTTTGCATAAAAAAACTGCCTCTTGATTTTAAACCCAGATGGAGGTGCCAGTGTAAATGAACCGAACCGGACTAGCAGCCATCTAAACTTGTACTTAGACCAATTCTTCGATCATGTGCATCGGTTTTCTTAATTCAGGACGATGTAACATCTTTCTCTGTAGTAAAAAAAAAAATGTGAATATTCTTAAACGTCTTGACCTTTTTTTTTTAAAGGAAAAAGCAAAACAATCAGCTGTACAGGGAGAGGTGAATGGCTGCTATGTTCTTATTTGTCTGTGAGAAGCTGAAATGCATGAAGCGGATTCCTGGGTCACACGCCGCCATCCGCGCTGCTCCGTGTAAAATCTGTACATAAAACACAGCACTTACTTTTTTTAATGTTTTAAGTTGGATCAATACATGCTTTTTTTCCCAGTGGGATGTATTTATTTGATGTTTTTATTTATTTTCTGAGATGTTTTAGCAGGGTTTTATTTAATCTCTGTCGGCCGGCGACATCATGCTTTTTTAAAAACAGCTATGATCATTAAAGCATGTGCTCCTATTGGCCAGTACGCCGCTGCTGTGTTGGACTGATCTTTCTGAAGACCGTCAAACATTCATGATAATAATTGATGAAACATGGTTGATTATACCTGCATTTTGTTTCAGATATTTTAAAGTTAGTTTGCTTCTGCTCATAAATGTCCTGTAATATAACCTTTCCCCAAAAAATGCAACTTTTAAAGACTCGTATACAGACATATGCTTCTATAACATAAGAAAATGTAAAACAAAGTGTTTAGATTTAAGAAAATTTAATTTTTTCTTAGCAAAATTCAAATCTGAAATGCAAAAGGTAATCTACATAAAAGATCATTTTAAAAGATGCATAAATTTTGTATCAAAATCTTATTTTTTCTACTGTGGAGGACCAAAGGTATCAAAATTCAGAACATAAATATGTCCTCAAATATATATTTATATAAGTAATAAAAATACACTTTTATAAGTAATTTCATGTATCTAAATTCATCCGATTATTTTCAATAATTCAATAATTGATTTAATTAGTTGTTAATTAAATATATTTAACTAACTGTAAAATTATGTATACAAATTTGGATAATTAGTTTTATTTCATTGATCTTTTTAAGTAGATCAGTTTGCTTTTCCCTTTAAGCCAAGGAAAGTGGGCGGGGCTAATACTGCACTATGTAAACCAATTAATTTGTTGTTAACCAATCAGAGGTTAGGTTTCAGCTTATAAATCTGTTTTACTGTTGAGATTATTTCACAATAGCACAGAAAAGATATATATGTATATATAAAAGAAATCCTAAACATAGAAATAAATCAAATTTTAATGAATAATTTAGACATTTGATACGAAAACTGTCAAATTAAAAATTCACAGATATATTCGTACATTAATAGATTATATGATCTAATAAAGAAAATACAGTTTCATTAAAACATATTTAACGAGCTGAATTGTGGCTCTTCTGGTGCTCCGTAATTTGCTATCATTAGTTGCCCGTTTAATTGGACTGAACTTTGTTTTAAGGGTTTTTCACTGAATAAAACTTATTCGTAACTAGACCGGTTAAAAGACCCCCAGTCTCACTGAAATGTTTAATCTGATAAAAAGCATATATAAAAACAGTATTAAGTAATAGTATAGAAGAAAAACTGTTCCATGCATACTTTCTAAACTCATTCAGTTTATTCTTAAACTCATCTCCATCTTCTCCTTCAATCCCTTAAACCTTTCTGCATAATATTTCTGCAGAGATACCATCTGCATTACTTCAGGCTCACATTAGTTAAACTTTCTGACATGCTAATTAAAAATCTATCCCATAATGAAAGGCAAAGACTGCTGAATGCGTAGAAAGTGTGAGGTTTCTGTAACGTAGCATAAGTTGCAGAGCAGCGGCAGCAGCGACTCATTCAACAGGTCATCTATCAATCTGCTGCAAACATGGGTGAGCAAAGTTAAGTCATTTTACTTTATGATGAAATCAGGCTGTGTGAAGAGTCTTTTTTTTTCGTTGTTTAATTTTTATTTGCACATCTTTGTTTCAGTAATTTCAGGCTGCTGTGGAGTGTCTTCTTGTCTTTTCGTCCTCTTCAGGTCCTCACATGATGTCCTGCTGTTGCTGCGTCGACTCACTGACCACCTGAG
>JAGKQL010000067.1:4410180-4434799 GCA_018398635.1 Cyprinodon brontotheroides | reverse complement strand
TTATATGTGAGAAGGAGGATTTTAAATTCTATTCTGGATTTAACAGAGTTAAGGTGGATCAAAACAAAGCCACCTTAAAAAAAAAAAACGCTCCAACTCTACAGTTTCTGTCAGGAGGAACGGGCCAGTCCCCAAGTTTTACAGTAAAGTTTATTTAATCCAATAAGATGATGAAATTTTTAAAGTTAATTAAGCTACAGATTTAGTCAGATTTAAATAGGACTGCGAGGGCGGAGAAGGTCGAGTGTTTTTAGGGAAATTAAGCTTTTACCTGTCCTCTTGCACCGTAATTTGGATTCCTAGTTAATTTATACTGGTTTTATACTTGTTTATTTCTTTATATCTTTTATTTTTTTAAATCAGAAGCCCAGGAAGCTGAGGGCCTTTTTGCCCCTCCAGCCCCCATTAGTGACGCCATTTCTCCGGTTACCTGTACTATCAGCGCCCCCTGCTGTTACCTGGCGGTAGCGGAGGTGGGAATGTGCGTCTCCGCGGCTCTCTGGACCGATTTAGCCTCACATTTGACACGGAGCGGCTTAAATAGGAGCAGCAGCGCATGTGTGCAACAGTTGGTCTGCTAATAATAACAGGCCGCTGCGCCTTTAAGAGGCTGAATGCATATCTGCTCACTTTGAGGTAATTAAGGAGGAGAAGAGTTCAGAGCTGCTGCTGATCACCGAACCGAACCTCCTGCTGCTGCTGTTCTTTTGTCACAGACAGACAGACAGACAGACAGGTACAGGTCGGATTAAATTACGCATTGCGCCTTTAAGAAGCTGTCAACAGGATTAGAGTTACGCACGGCTGGCTGAGGTCGCGCGCACCGGAGCGCTTTTTACGCACAGAGGAGCGACATTTGTCCCTCTGGTTTCTTCCTCTCCGTGGGCCCGGACACCGCTTCCACGCAGCGCGACATGGCAGAGATCGGGAAAGGGGTGACAGCCGGGAAACTGGCCCTGAACGTCCAGAAGAGGCTGAGCAGGGCGCAGGAGAAGGTAGGCAGGCAGCAGGACGCGGTGTCAGGGTGTGAAACTGGATCCCAGGGCTCAGAAAGCAGCAGTTTGATGCGGGTCCGGGGCTCCCTGGAGCTCTGGAAGCCTTTAGCTCATTTTAAAGTTTAAAGATTAGTGATAGAAATGTCTAATTAACACAATTAAATGCTTTATAAACTCATACATTAAAAACATACTAGAAATGTTTAAAAAATAGGTCTACATTAAGATATTAACTGACAATTTTACAAAATACATTAAAATAAACCAAGAAATGTTAATTTTTAATGTTAAAAGCACTAAATGAAATATATACAGCAAACATGGAGAAGAAGCTGCTTTGATCACATGAGGCTGAACTGGACTTTTTGCTCCACTTGTCAAAACTGATGAAAATCAATAACTGAAAACAGTGAAACATGGTGGTGGAAGCATGATGCTGGGGGATGGGGGGAGGCTTTTCTATAGCAGGAAGGCTGTGCTGGAATAAAAGCAGTTAGAGGCTACTGGGCTGAAGGTTCTCCTTCCAGCAGGAGGAGACATAATGGATGGTTAAAGTAGGGAAATCATAATTAAATGTAAAATCATTCTGGCTTAAACATGTATATAAATGTTCTATTTATCAGACAATATTGTCCCAAAAGTTATGAAATTTCCATTTAAAAAAAATCCTGTCTTAAAATCTGAGTTTTCTTCCGTTATCTTCTGCAGACCAGTTAGTTCTACGTCAGCCTGAACACCTAAATTCGGCCAATCATATATCAACGATCATCTGTCAATCAAATGTTTTCGGTCATAGCATCTTGATTCATGTGTCGCAGCTAATATTCGCAACGGTTGAAACCAGAATCCTTTCCTTTCCCATTGAGTTGCGTCCCAGTGTTCACGGGGATGGACGTGTGTGTCTTCGGCAGGTGTAGAGCTAACAGAACTGGCAGCGTTGCGAGGCAAGGGCTCAAACATGTACGGCTGGAAGCCTTCTACACCAAACCAAGCTTCTGCCGCCCTGGCGTCCTCTTCCACAACATCTTCGTCCCCGCTTTCCTCCTCTAAATAAAAAATGGATGACGGAGGAGACTCATCCACGACCTCCGACACTAAACTCTCCTCCTCTTGCATGTTTCCGCTGTCCATAGCGTTCCTTGACAGCGTCGTTTCTAAGTCACCAATTTAGTGCTACTTGGTCCCAATGGAATTTCCCATTGGGAACCTGCTAGCACTAAGATGCTAACTGGTTAGCAGGATGCTTCCAACAAACCGGCTACAACCAAAAAGCTTGTGAACCTTCCGCCACAACAATCCGCTCCCTTTTCACTTTATTCATTTGTGTAAAGTTGTGCTCCACTCGGGAGAATTCAAAAATGCAACGGTTGGAACAGCCGCTTCTCTACGACTTTAAGATCAAGTCAGAGTCACATGTCAGAGCGGCCTAGTCAAAGCCCAGACCTAAAATCAAATGAGAATCTTTAACAAGACTTGAAGGGCTCAAAGTTTTCTGCAAAGAATGCGCCGACATTTCATCCTGCAGATGTTAACCCCCCACCCAAGATCTACAGCTGGACCTAAAACCAAAGATGGCTCCACAAAGTCCTGACTCAGGGCCGCTAAATGCAAACATTATCTTCCCTCCCCTTCACTAAAATCCCAACAACCATCAAATGATGCGATTTAAACTCAATTGCACTGCAAAAATGACCTGAAAATAAGTACAAATTTCTTAAATTAGGTGTATTTACCCTTAATTTGAGCAGATAAATCAGATAGTTTGCCAATGGAATGAGTATTTTTACTCTTAAAATAAGATAATTAGATAATAGTGCACCATGCAATAGTTTTTTTCTTATGTTCCATTAGCAAAATGTCTCACTTCCACAATTCAAGAAAAAAAAAAAACACTTATTTTAAGAAAGAATACCTTTTTTGCAGTGTAAGTGAAGAAAAAATAAAAAGTTTTCATATTTACATTAAGAATTAATAAGCTGTGTGGTGCAGCAGGACTCCTATGTATCAAAAACATAAATATATATATATATATAAACATAAGAAAAGAGTTTCTAAGGTTTCTGGTAAAGGAAGAACTAAATTCCAAATAGATCCTAAAAGTGTTTTATTATTTAAAAGTTAACATGATGATTAGAAAACACTTTTTAACACAGTTTCTTCTGACTGGATGTTTGGAGTCGTTTTATTTCAGAGTAGAGATATTAGAGTTTAAAGCCAAGCGCTACCAAACACCCGACCGTCAAGCACAGCGATGGCTGTGTGATGCTTTGGGCTTCGTTTGCTGCTACATACCCAGAGCACCTGCAGGTATGGACTGGACCATGAACGCCTCTGTAGCTTCGTCCAAACTCCCAAAAAGACGAGCTGGCAGCAGATCTATAGCAGAATGTATGAACGAGGAAACGGCCTAGTCAAAGTCAGGATCTCATCCTGGCTGATACAGTTTGGGCCTTAATGAAGCTGTGCAGCAATCTCAGAAAATTCCTCTGCAGCGAGGTGAGACGGATGATCTCAGAGGGAAAGGATGGCTTAACCTCAGAAGCTTCTGGATCACAGGGTTTAGATTCACCTTTTTTTACAATCGTTCTGGTTTAGTACAAGAATCAAAGCTCTCCCACATTTAGCTTCTAAACAACGACTTTAGATCCAGAGAACTTTCAAACAAGGCACCGAAGTGTCTGAATAAGACCTGAGCGACAGTCTGTGTGGAGCAGAGTTCTTATTGTCGGCTCTAATCACTCTTGTCGCTTAAGCTGCTGAGGTTTTGCCCTTTAATCACCTCAGAGCCACACCAGGAGCGCCGTCGCTCGTTAGCTCAGAGAACCCGGACAGACCCGGTCCTCCTCGGCTCTATGGATGCTTTGAATCACAGCGGAGTTCAAACATGTTCCAGGATGCAGCTGCTGGTCAGACGTCAGCCAAAGACTCTGGGTTCAGCCGCGGTACGATGAGAGGAAGACTTTAACGGAGCTCTGGGAGGGACTGGAGGCTGGATGGGGAGCGCTCCATGGTTGGGTTCTGGATTTGGTTGGAGACTCAGTTGGTGTTCGGTTGGAGAATACCTCAGTTTGTGTGGGAAGACTGGCTTCAACACAAACATGACTGTTCCATTAACATCCAACTCTGTTTGACACAATTTAAAATTCTACATAGGCTGCATTACTCCAAGCTTAATGTGCATAAAACATTCCCAGACATATCGGCCTTGTGTGAGAAACGTGAACGTGCGACTGTATCACACAGCTATGCCCTTTGCCATAAAGTGCAGATATGCTGGGGTGACATATTTTTCTTTATTCCTTTATTGTTAATCTCCCATTGAGATTAACAATCTCTTTTTCAAGGGAGTCTTGGCCAAGATTACATTACATTAAAATTAATGTAATGTATTAAAATGTCCGATTGGAATCAAATCCTGAAGATTGTTCCATGCTGTGGGGGCAGAGTTCTGAAAAGCTGTCTTTCCATCTTCAGTGCGGACATTAGGTACAGACAGAAGCAAAGACTCTTGAGAACGTTTCATTTCCTGTCTGGGATTCTGGAAGTCCAGATAATCCCAGATCCTGTTCTGATCTTTTTTTGGGAATATCTGACGAGCTCTTAAAGCTTACTGAAGGACAGCGGTGCCTCCTGTCTTATGGCGTTATAACTGCCAAGAAACCGATCCTTTCGTATTGGAAGGAAAAAGAAGTACGGTCATCTAAGCGCTGGCTGTCAGACCTGAACAACACCTTTCACCTGGAGAGAATCAGATGCATTCTAAGAGAAACTGACGGAGTTTAAAAAACTTCATTCAATAACTGACTATAGCCACAGCGTAGCACTCCTGGGGGAGGGTGGGGGGTGGGGTCTTGTATGTCTTGTATTTGATACTTAATTTCTTTACAGCGGGATTCTGTTTGTTGTTTTTTGATTTTCTGTACCATCATTATTGTGGTAATTTTACTAGGGATGCACGATATAATGGGCCCCCTATCGGTATCGGCCTTAAAACTGAATATCGGACATCGGCCACCCCACCGATATTTAACCCGATATTTGATCAGCTTCTGAGTTTTTAAAGTCTTAAAAAAAAATAAAATAAAATACTTCTTCTTCCTCAAAAACGTCTTTTTTACAGACTTAAAAACTTCTAAAGACGAGGGAAGAAATATTGATCCATTAAAATATCCCAATATCTTCATATGCTGATATATTGCCATTTAAAAACACCATATCAATCTCTTTTACTAATGAAATATTGCTATATGTCATCGTTATGCTACGAAATCCCCCGAAAATTCACCAAATGTTGCCATATTTTTATATGTTGATATATTGACGCGGTATCGATCTATTTTACTAACAAAATCTCACAAGAATTTGCAAAATATGACGAGAGTTTGTAACAGAACGATGAAATTTCACCAGATTTTGAAAGTAAAATAGATCGATACCGCGTTTTTAAAAATCAATTTGATATCAGCATATGAAAATATATTTGAGTTTATTATTTCTTCAAAAGTGTCAGAAATGGATAAATAAAAACTGCTATTTTCAATGACTACTTATTTCTGTCCAGCTTCAGTGGAACACCGCATCGCATATCGGGTTAATGGCTACATGAGTTTTAAAATATCGCATATCGGATATCGCGGCCAAAATCCCTACAATATGGTGCATCCCTAGATTTTGTACTACTTGCTACTGCTGAAAAAATTATCTAGAAATACGTAAAATAAGTAAATATTGCAAAATAGGTGTATTTACCCTTAATTTGGAGTAGGTAAATAAGATAATTTGCCAATGGAATGAGTATTTTTACTCTTAAAAATAAGATAATTAGATAAAATGCACTTGAAATAAGACAATGCAATTGTGTTTTCTTGTTTTAAATGTAAATTGTCTTGTTCCATTGGCAAAATGTCTCTTTTACCTCCTCAATTCGAGAACAAATGCACTTATTTTAAGAAAAAATTACTTGTCTAGATTTCGATTTTTTTCCAGTGTATTATGTTTTTTATTATCCTTATTTTTATTATAGATATTGTCACTTTGCCTGTTTGTTGTTTATGCATCAGACTTTTTCTTAAAAGGAAACATGTAAATGTCAGATCAAGTGTCTGGATAAAAGAAATGTTTCACTATAAAATATATTTGAAACAGATCCGGTTGGGGAGCAGTTCAGGTTTCAGTTGGGATTGAGTCGGGGTTCGGTTGGAGAGCGGTCCTTAGTTTGGTTCTAGATTTGTTCAGAGTTTCATTTCGGGTTTTTAGTCGGGGTATATTTGGTTATCAGCCTTAGTTGTCAACAATGGGTGGTGAGGTTGCTTTAGGACCCAGATGCAGAGACGAGTGAAGCAGAGATGAGTTCTGAGAGGTTTAATTGCAGACCAAAGGCAGCAGAGGCAGAAATCCAACTTAAAATATTAAACAAACCAAAACCATGGAGACATCAGGGGAAACCGAGTCTGAGGAGCTGGGGAGAGACGAGGCTGAGTAGACGAATACAGCAATGAGAACCAGCACTGAGTGACTGCAGAGGTGGAGTATTTAACCACCAACCAAACAAAAAGGATGGACTAACGAGCTGAATGAGGAGCAGCGTGTGGGTGGAACTGGCAAGAGGGAATCCAAGGGGAAAGCTAAAACAAATCACAAAGGGGGCAGCAGAGAGTAACTAAAGAATATCATGGAAAATAAAAACAACTGATAACAGAAAACTCAGAGTCACAACAAATGAGAACCATAACATTAGTCTGGTTAAAGATCAACTATTGGTTGATTCAGAGTTCACACACTGATGTTAGAATGAGGTCATTTTTGTCTAAAAATACAAATCTTATATTTTTGTGGGTAAATCTAAAATGTCTAAATGCTTTGTGGAATTTTCCATCACCTTTTAAATGAACATTTTGTTCTGCATTAAATATTTAAAAAGATATAAATGGGTCATTTTAGTGGATTTAACCTTTCTGGGTCACTTTGCTCTACGTTTTATTGCATTTTGCAGAATCTGACCCGTTCTCATGAGAAATTCTTCTTTACATCATTTGTCTTCTAATCTAATCATAGCGCTCCATCTCATTCGGCAATTTTTATTCCATTCATTTCTATTGAGAAACATTTTAAAAATCACAGTCATGGCTTCTTAGTCCGTGCAGATAATTTCTAAAACAAATCTACAACTTTCCTTTTTTTTTTTGGTTTAAACGTCGATAAAACACAGTCCTGATTTCTGATCCTCCATTAGACTTAGAGACTTAGATTTATTTTGTATATATGAGTGTAAACAAAAAGAATTTTCATTTAAAACAGCTCTAGACAAATTATTATTATTCATTATGGGTCCAGGTTCCATATAAGGCAAGCCAACATGTCATGTAATGTCTGTTCCTTTATTTATCTCTAGTCCATCTTAACGAGTTGAAATTTAATAAAAAATGATTTTTTTTTTAACATTCAGTTTAAATTAGACAGATTTATGCCACTAAAGACCCAATAATAATGCAACAAACTGGAAAAAAATAAAAAAATACACATTCACTTCATTACTTCACTTGATATTTACAAAATTATTTTCATTTTTAATACATTTGATTAAATTAACTTTAATTATGTCTATTATAACAAATTTTATTTGATGGGGCACTTAACGTACATTTTTAATACAATTTAAGTTTTTTAATATTATATGAATTCATTTAATAGTAAATTTGGTGCCTCACAGCCCCCTCTTTGAGCACCCCTGCACTAACCCATTTCTGCTCTTATATCTTTAAAAAAAATAAAGTTTTATAATTAAAACAGACTTTAAAGAGATTTAAACCACCCAGAAAATCCAGCTGCTTATCGATAACAACAGACTTTAATCATTATAAGTTATTTTAGACATGACTAATAAAGGGATAATCTACCAAGGTTGATCTGTTTAATGAGGTCTATAAATTTTATTCACTTCAATACAGTTTAAATATAAAATGAAACTATTAAGCTTCTGGTCAGTTTTCCTTTTTCTAAAGTATCTTCCTCTCAACATTCCTGCAAAGTAATTTCTCTGATAAAGTAAATCATTATTGATTGATGGAGCCTTTCTGCTGACGTTCAGCGTAGATCTGGGAATGTCAGAAGCTCCTGAATGAACCGGGAAGAGCAGCTGCTGCCTGCGTGACTCCGCTGACAGAAACAGCCTCCGCATTCCCGTCACGTCTGGTGAGGGATCTTATTTAGGAGCATTCCAGCAGAGGAAGCTTCCCTGCATTCATCAGAGGAAGTGGATGGAGACCAGAGTCGGAGAGGGATCACCTCTGCAGACACCGAGTGGAGTGACCGGGTCCAACCCGTCCCGTTACTCTATTATCCGTTTTAGTGGTTGTTCTTCTCTAAAGCTGCATCTCATTTCATTAGATTAACTAAAACGTTATTACCCCAAATTAACTCAGATTAAATGAAACGCAGAGGACACACCGGAGGGCGTTTCAGAAGAAGCTAGCCGTCCGCAGAGGGCCGCTTCTAAGCATATCTGTAGAAAGTTGAGTGGAAGGAAAAACTGTAGTGGGAAAAAGGAAAAGCAAAGAGATAAATGCAGCCTATCGAGCTAAGCCCATTACAGAGAGTCACAGACCGTTCTATAATGTTCCAGATCCACTTCAAGAGGTTCAATTAAAGGAAATGTTTTAGTCAAAGTTCAGAACTTAATTTGTCAGAGGATTTTTTTTAAGTAAAAGTTCGGTCATATTCAGAATTCAAACTTTAAATCTGAAAAGATTCCATCCTGTTCAATAAATGATCAGTGTTTTTAATTCAGGAGTAATTTTCATGTGAATGTGCTTTTTACTGGAGGCATCCATGTTTGTCAAAGAACACTACTGCCACCTACTGGTTAGTGACGCCACGGTGCGGTATCGGCTGTTGATCAAGTCCCAGTGCTGTATCTGGTGTTTGTCACAACGCTTATTATCCAAGTCATCTTGAAAACATTCTTCTTCCAAATGTTGGCTACATATTACGGTTTTTTCTCTGGCCAGAAGTTCGATGGCAAATCCTCCCTTTATAAGGGAAATTACACTCAATTTAAATCTTTTTTGCTTATTTCTAGACTGTTTTTGCAGTGTAATTCTGTAACCAACAGATCCTCCCTCTGCACTAGAACATAAATCGAAATACAGATGAGTACATTTTTTCTTAAAATTAGTGCATTTGTTCTTGGATTGAGGAGGTAAAAGAGACATTTTGCCAATGGAACAAGACAATTTACACTTAAAATAAGAAAACACAATTACATTGTCTTATTTTTAAGTGCTTGTTATCCAATTATCTTATTTTAGGAGTAAAAACACTCATTTAATTGGCAAACTATCTCATTTACCTGCTCAAATTAAGAGTAAATACACTTAATAAAAAAAAAATACTAATTTGACAGTCCCAAAAACATTCCTGCTACACTGGAAAAAAAGGATCTAGAAAAAAGTAATAATTTCCTAATTTAAGTATATTTACCCTTAATTTGAGTAGGCAAATGAGATAGTTTGCCAATGAAATGAGGACTTTTACCACAAAAATAAGATAATTAGATTAAATGCACTTGAAATAATGCAATTGAGTTTTCTTATTTTAAATATAAATTGTTTTGTCCCATTGGCAAAATGTATTTTATCTCCTCAATCCAAAAAAATGCACTAATTTCAAGAAAAAAAGGACTTATTTAGATTTCGATAAAAAGCAAAAGACGTTGGCTGCACTGCAAAAAAATTAAGTATCAATAAGTCTTTTTTTTCCTTAAAATTAGTGCATTTTTTCTTGAATTAAGAAGGTAAGTGAAACACTTTGCTAATAGAACAGGATCATTTAAATTTAAGGGAACCCGTCCGTGGAGGATCAGGAATCAGAAAGGTGGAATAACTCTTTTTTTCCACTTTTACCCGATGTATTCCAGCATCCAGCTGCCATGCACGTGGGCATTGTCAGTTTCACTATAGCTCTGGTGAATTTCAATGGTGAAGTCCTCTGGAAATCTTCAATAATTGTTGTTGATTGCAGATGTGTCTAGTAGTTCCCATTGATTTAGCTTGGAAAGCGGGGAGAATGGCGCTAGGCTTACCGCACCGTGACGCCACTGCTGGAAGATGGCAGGAGGGAGGGGCTACTAGATTTGGGCAAAAATGGCCGCTCCCAGACTCAGCGATTAACTCTAAATTCATTAAATCACAGCGAGCATATTAGTTTTAGGTATAGATGGTCTTCTCCTTTAAAATCTGAGAAGGAACCAGAGTTTTATTTTGAGGCGCTCCTCCATCATCCCGTCAAATCGTCGTCCCTCCTTCATATCAGCTGTTTGCGATCAACTTCTCATTAACGGTGCTTAAAGTTTGCTAAAGATTCACGCCGGTCCGTTTTATTACAGCCTCTGATGTTTCTGGTTCTGATCAGACGGATAATCTAAAATTAATTATGCGTTTTTATGATAACAATTATGGAAAAAATGTAATCTAGATAAGTCATTTCTTCTTTAAATAAGTGCATTTGTTCTTGGGTTGAGGAGGTAAAATAGATTTTACATTGCATTGTCTTATTTCCAGTGCATTTTATCTAATGATGTTATTTTAGGAGTAAAACATTCATCCCATTGGTAAACTATCTCATATTAAGGGTAAATACTTAAGACGTTTTACTTATTTCTAGATGGTTTTCACAGTGCAGTCTCTCTCATCTAAAGCGAACTCCTCACCCATGGAGGTTGTCCTGCTTGGCTTCAGCACCTGTCCTCCTCGGCTGTGGGCGGGGCAGCTATATTTACCCCTCAGACCTTCTCCTCATAGCTGTTAATACCCCTCAGCCTGCCTGTAAATATGCTGGAGGCTATTTCTGGGCTGAAACCCAACACTGACGGCTGCAGGGCTGATACTCATTTGTTCTTGTCTTTGTGAAAACATTCATTTTTATTATAGTAAACTGAAGCTAAATTTCACAGAAATGCCACAGATCCTCCTGCAGACAGACCCTGCTGAGCTGCGATCCTCCCTTTCTGAGGCTCTGAGGCCTGATCTTCAGACTCAGAGATGATGGCTGATTTATTCTGAACCCACAGATTAGTCGCCCCCCCAGCAGAGCGTCACCCTGACTCACCCGCTTTCCCTCAGCCCGAGGTGTTGGCGTCCTCTCCGGCAGCGGAGGGAAGTCCCCTCCGTCGCCTCGTCACCGGATTACAGCAGCAGGTGGTGGAGGCCGGTCCATGTGCTTCACAGTAGGTCATCTGATCAGATTAGCCGCTGACCCGCTGCGCCTGACCGCAGAGAAACATGGATGTGATTCCAGCTCAGACCAAAACCCAGAGGAGAGAAACCCGATCAAACTAACGCAGAACAATTATTCTGATAAAGTTTATTTACTATTTGTTTACAAAATGAGATCAAATCATCATAGAAATTATTATTTCTATAGCTCCAATTCACAACACGTCATCTTAAAGGAAAATCAATTGATTGCATCATTTTGACTCTTCAGCAATCCCTCACACTAAGCATGCTTGTAGCGACAGTGGAGAGGAAAAACTCCCTTTGAACAGGAAGAAACCTCCAGCAGAACCAGGCTCTCCCTGGCGGCCATTCTGCTGAGGCCCACTGGGGTTCAAGGAGACAGAAGTAGACGTAGAAAAAGAAGCATAGATACAGAAATAACTTTTATATCCAGACTATTATAAACTAGATCAGAAAATGTGTGATTAATAAAGCCATCGGAGAACAAACTCTGAAAAAAAGGTGTTTAAATTTAAACTAATTTTTAAACAGAATTAAAAACTATACTATAAAGATCAAAGGAGGTCGAAGTTATGAAGAATTAAAACTAATTGTGAAAAAATTGTTTTAATTTCCAGCCTTGCATTTCTCTTTAAAAATTATTTTATTTTTTATTTTTTTTACTCAAATAGAGTCAATTAACAACATGTCATCTCAAGGCACTTTACAGTTTACCAGATTATTATTAATATCACCATTATTTCATAATTACATTTTTAAAAAGGTGGTCATAAAATATGTTTACGGAAGAGGATTAGGCCAGTGGGAAAAAAATAGTTAACTGATTTTTAAATTTTATTTCAGTTCAGTATGGAAAAAAGTCAGAATTCTGAGAAATCAGAATTCTGACTTTTTCAGAAGAATCTTGACTTTTTTTCAGAATTCTGACTTTTTTGCTGTCAGAATTCCTAAAAATTAAAGTCAGAATTAGAGAAAAAAGTCAGAATTCAGAGAAAAAGTCAGAATTCAGAGAAAAAAAAAGTCAGAATTCAGAGAAAAAGTCAGAATTCAGAGAAAAATGTCAGAATTCAGAGAAAAAGTCAGAATTCAGAGAAAAAATAAATATTTCTGATTTTTCTCTAATTCTGACTTTTACTATTGTCAGAATTCTAAAATTAAAGTCAGAATTCAGAGAAAAAGTCAGAATTCAGAGAAAAAAGTCAGAATTCGAGAAAAAAGTCAGAATTCAAAAAAGTCAGAATTCAGAGAAAAAGTCAGAATTCTGACTTTCTCTGAATTCTGACTTTTTCTCAGAATTCTGACTTTTTTTTATTGTCAGAATTCTAAAATTAAAGTCACAAACTTCTGAGAAAAAGTCAGAATTCTGAGATTAAAGTCAGAATTTTGACTTTTTATCCCCATACTTATACTCAAAATAAAATAAAAAATCAGTTACCTATTTTTTTTTCTTTCATTGGCTCTAATCCTCTTCCAAGTATGCTTTTACATGCACAAGTCATTTTTTTTTACAAATGGAATTAATTCAGAAAAAAAAAAAATCCCAAAAAGCAAAAGTGAAATTAGGATTTTCTGTATTTATTTCAAGAAGGCTTAAAACACTAAAAACAGACATGAAATTACTTTAAAGGCAAAACATTTAATAAAAAAAATAACAGTTTTTTTTTCATGGCTAATTTATGCCCTACGGTTAATAACCTTTAGCAGTTTTCTTTGTTGCGTTTCTCACCTGCTGCTGCTGAAAACCTCCTGAGGTCTGAAACGTACCTGAGCAGAATCAGAGTAACTCATCTCACCTGTGAGGCGATGCTGAGCTCTGATTGGTCAGAGATTCAGGGCTGATCTTTCCTAAACAATCATTAATGAAACTCAAACAACACTTGCTCTATAAACTCACTTTCCTTCATCTGATAAGTCTCATTCAGCTTTTCTCTCTATTAAGCTCCTTTTTTTTTTTTTAAATCTTTCTGAAAATAGTTGGACTTTAGGAGCAGAAAACAGAACATGAACTCTGGAAACCTCAGTTTCATCAAAAATAAACACTTCAAGCTAAAAGTGGGGCCCAGAAGCCCTGACCTTTGACCTCACATACCATCATGTCCTAATAATATCTGGTCCGACTCTTCTTTGTGACATAATTTACTACAAACTGAGTTAATTTGTTGTTTTTAAGCCCATTTTTAATAATTTTCCAATTCAGTTTAATTTCTGATTGATTAATTTGTTTTAATCAAATAAATCATCAGTGTTTAGTTTAGTTTGTATTTTTGTGGTAATTATAAGTCTGGGGCTTTTATAGCTAAAGTTTTGTCTCCATTCTAGATGTTTCTGTCTCTTTCTTTACCTCCAACATCAAATGTCTGCATTTAGTCCAGAAATAACAATTATGAAGATGGATGGATGGATGGGATGGATGGATGGATGGATGGATGGATGGATGGATGGATGGATGGATGGATGGATGGATGGATGGATCTGGATGGATGATGGACAGATGGATGGATGGATGATGGATGTATGGATGGATGATGATGGATGGATGATGGATGGATGGATGATGTATGGATGGATGATGGATGGATGGATGGATGATGGATGGATGGATGGATGGATGGATGGATGGATGGATGGATGGATGGATGGATGATGGGACGGATGGATGGATGGATGGATGGATGGATGGATGGATGCATGGACAGATGGATGGATGGATGGATGGATGGATGGATGGATGGGACGGATGGATGATGGATGGATGATGGGTGACTCGTGTCCGGTCGCCCCTGCAGGTCCTCCAGAAGCTGGGTAAAGCTGATGAGACTCGGGACGCTGCCTTTGAGGAGCTGGTTGCTAACTTCACCAAGCAGATGGTGAGCTGCTCTTCATCTCGCTCTGCTGCTCCACCTTCATCCTGCCGCTCCTCTTCCTCACTGTCTGTGTTGCTGTTTCAGAATGAAGGCGGCAAACTGCAGAAAGACCTGAAGAGCTACATGGCAGCGGTCAAAGGTCAGTCTGCTGCAGACAGGAAGCGGTCTGGAGATTCCTGAGCAGATCCAGCAGCCAGCCACAGGTTGCTTTGAATAACGGCGACTCTGTGTTCGTTCCAGCCATGCACGACGCGTCACGGCGGCTGCAGGACTGTCTGGCTGACATGTACGAACCTGACTGGTTTGGAAAGGAGGAGCTGGACGCACTGGTGGAGGTGAGACACCTTTAAAGGAGGTTAGAAAACGTCCCGCCCAGAGAGGAGCATGGAAGGCGATCTGGAGAAAACATGTCTGACTTCCCTGCATGTTGATGTTTTCCCTTCTTGGCCGTCTGTGATTGTGAGCTGAGCCTCCGCTTTCTTCCTGCTGATGCTCTCTCTCCTCTAACTGCATGCCTTTCTGTCGCTTCGCTCTGAAGGAGATGATAGAGAAGGAGCTGGACAATAACCTGGAGGTAAAAACCGCTGTCATCTGTTCTGATCGGAAATTATTACGTTGATGCGGCGCCGTTCGTAAAGTTAAGCAAAAATTAGGAACAACATTTATGGTTATTTAGTGAGAAAAATAAGGGGGCTATTTTTTTCCTAGTCATTTTTTATGTCATTCATTTATTTATAAAAATCTTACTTTGTTAAATAAATATTTACTTTGGAGCTAATTATTGCTAAATATTTTGCAAATTGAATATTTAGTTTGTTAAATAGATATTTAGCTCCAAATTAAATACTTAGTTTAAAAACTAAATATTTAGTTTATTAAATAAATATTTAGTTTATTAAATAAATATTTACTTTGGAGCAAAATATTGAGTTTGCAAATTAAATTTTTTGTTTGTTGAATAAATATTTATTTTTTAAATTAAATATTTAGTTTTTAAACTAAGTATTTAATTTGGAGCTAAATATTTAGTTTAAAGGCTAAATATTTAGTTTATTAAATAAATATTTAGTTTGTTAAATATTTAGCCCCAAACTAAATATTTAGTTTAAAAACTAAATATTAGTTTATTAAATAAATATTTACTTTGGAGCTAAATATTGAGTTTCCGAATTAAATATTTAGTTTGTTAAATATTTAGCCCCAAACTAAATATTTAGTTTAAAAACTAAATATTAGTTTATTAAATAAATATTTACTTTGAAGCTAAATATTGAGTTTGCAAATTAAATATTTAGTTTGTTAAATAAATATTTAGCTCCAAACTAAATATTTAATTTAAAAACTAAATATTTAGTTTATTAAATAAATATTTAGTTTATTAAATAAATATTTAGCTCCAAACTAAATATTTAATTTAAAACAAAATATTTAGTTTCTTAAATAAATATTTAGCTCCAAACTAAATATTTAGTTTAAAAACTAAATATTTAGTTTATTAAATAAATATTTAGTTTGTTAAATATTTAGCCCCAAACTAAATATTTAGTTTATTAAATAAATATTTACTTTGAAGCTAAATATTGAGTTTGCAAATTAAATATTTAGTTTGTTAAATAAATATTTAGCTCCAAACTAAATATTTAATTTAAAACAAAATATTTAGTTTATTAAATAAATATTTAGTTTGTTAAATATTTAGCCCCAAACTAAATATTTAGTTTATTAAATAAATATTTAGCTCCAAACTAAATACTTAGTTTCTTAAATAAATATTTAACTCCAAACTAAATATTTAACAACGTAAGACTTTGTTAAATAAAAAAACAACAGCGTATTTTTCCCTTAAAACACGCTAAATAACCAGAAATGTTGCCCCTAATTGTTGCCTGCTTTACAAACGGCGCCCCGTATAGAATAAGATGAAGTGACCACATAGACTGTGTCATTATCCCAGAGTTTTCACAGTGTTAGGCATGAGACAATAGTCCCTCAAACAGAAAACTAGTGCAAGGTTTACAGCACAACACAGGAAACGACCTTCTACAGGCCCTGAATCAGAGTCCACACCTTTAGGAGCAGAGGATTAGTGCAGAAACAGCCTGGCAGAGTGAAAACAGATTAACCATGAACAAAATGTTTGCCTTTTTCAGGACACGGACACGCTGTGGTTGAGCTACCATCAGAACCTGACAGACAAATCTCTGCTGTGCATGGACACGTACCTGGCTCAGTTCCCGGAAATCAAGGTGAGCTCCAGAATCAGGTGTGAGAAACGGACAGTGACCACAAAGAGACGCAAAATAACAAAATGTAGACATTTAATGACTTAAAAGAGACACAAGAGGGCAGCAAAGGGGCGTATAATGAACTCAGACAGTAGTAACCATTGAACATTTCCCTAATTTCCTTCATGGGTCCTTGGCCGGTCCTTGATGGGTCCTTGGCCGGTCCTTAATGGGTCCTTGGCTGGTCCTTGCTTGGTCAATGATTTTTCCTTGGCTGGTCCTTAATAGGTCCTTAATTGATCCTAGATTGATCATTGATTTGTCCTTAATTGATCCTTGATTAATCATTGATTGGTCCTTGGCTGGTCCTTGATTGATCATTCATTTGTACTTGATTGGTCCTTGATTGATCAGTGATTTGTCCTTAGTTAGTCCTTGGCTGGTCCTTGATGGGTCCTTAATTGATCCTAGATTGATCATTGATTTGTCCTTAATTGATCCTAGATTGATCATTGATTTGTCCTTAATTGATCCTTGATTAATCATTGATTTGTCCTTGGCTGGTCCTTGATTGCTCCTCTGCTGGTCCTTGCTTGGTCAATGATTTTTTCTTGGCCGGTCCTTAATTGGTCCTTAATTGATCCTAGATTGATCATGGATTTGTCCTTGATTTAACCTTGATTAGTCATTGATTTGTCCTTGGCTGGTCCCTCTATAATTCCTTTTCAAACATCAATCTTTGTACTAAAATATTCTCTCAGTCATGATTTGTGGACATTAAGATCTCAAGAGAAGCGCCATCTCCTGGTCAGACCCAGTAAATCAGTGAAAGGGTGGAGTCAGAGTAGAAAAATATATAAGAGGGGGTCACTCCAGTGGCTGGAAGTTGGAGGGGATTTTGCTGGGAGTTGCAGGAATGTGAGCTGCCATTCTGCTGGCGTCTGACTGGGAACGGCCATTTTAAATGGCTGCTACTGCACTGAAAAAAAAATAGAGGTTGACAGAACTTACATTTTCTAGGCAACGTGATGCATTTGGTTTTTTGAGTTTTCCTTACTTAAATTCACTGTG
Source organism: Cyprinodon brontotheroides (assembly GCA_018398635.1). Lineage (NCBI taxonomy): Eukaryota > Metazoa > Chordata > Actinopteri > Cyprinodontiformes > Cyprinodontidae > Cyprinodon > Cyprinodon brontotheroides. Next base: position 4,417,409 of record JAGKQL010000067.1, on the reverse strand, counting down.
GTTGAGTTTACAAAGATTTTTTAGTTCTGCCAACTTAGGTTTTTGGAGTGTTACATAGAAATTTTGAGTTCTACCAACTTAGGTTTTTGAGTTTCACCTTTAAGTTCTGAGTTCTATCAACTTTGTTTTATGAGTTTGACATATATAGATTTTGAGTTCTACAAACTCAGATTTTTTAGTGTTATCTGCAAGTTGAGTTCTATCAACTCGGTTTTTTTAGTCCTACCAATCATCTTCACTACCAATCATTCAACACACAAAAATTATGTTAATACAACATTTTTATTGCTTCAAGCCAAACATTGCATCAATAGATACAGTATAAAACCATGTTCAACAACATAATCTTAACTGCACAGATCAAAGTAACCTGACACTGGACCAGAATGTTCTAGATTCGTAAGAGTGATGATGAGGGAAAAAACAGTAAGACACCATTTTAGTAAGAGGAAAACACACAGGTAATTTTTTTGTGAAGTAAAGTGTATTAACATATATGAAAAAAATAACAGTTTTACAAATTTGGACGGCCTTCAGTTTGTTTTTTTCTAATTGTAGTCTCTTTAAATTGAAAGTGCACCCTTTAAAAAAATAAAATGAAATAAAATGTCTTGTTTCCCAACGAAAAAAGAAAAGGTTTTCCCTTTTTATCTCTGAGTTTTTCTTTTTTAGTCCTACCACTCCGACAGGACGATGAATGCAAAAAAAGAAAGTCCTCTTCAGTCCAAATCCTTCTCTTCAGTCCAAATCCAGATTCACACACGTTGGCTCCGCCATCTCCATTTAAGGAGAGAATCCAGAATCCAGGGCATCCAAAAACCCAGCCTGTATAGTACAGTAGGGCTTAGTTAAATCCATTCACTTCTTGTTCTTAACTGTACAGTTTATATCTCCCAAGTATGATAAATTTCAGTGTGTAATGTAACTTTTTCTAACTCATTACTTAATTAACTGTTGCATTACAGGGTTAAACATATAAAATGTTAATGTCACTGTTTTTCTTTGTAAAGCAAATAAAAAATCATGAAAGCAAAAAATCCACATGTAAATAATGTAAATAACAGTAAATACCTACATCGATTAAGAAAGTAAAATAATGTAGTCTTGTAATATTACTGTGCCTGAGTGCAAATCAACACTGCACTACATAAAACAATTTAGAAATTTAATGTTATTACACTTATCCTTAATGTCTCTTTTCATTTGTACAATGAAAATAACAGGTACACTCCTTTTCTCTATGCATAAACACTCACCCGCACATGCGCGGTATAAACACGCACGCGCGCAATATCGCGCATTATAAACGCGCACGTGCGCTGCTTTTCCTTCTTTCATCAGAACGTGAAAACATGTGAACTCATGCTTCAACTCGGTGGCAATACACCACAAGGGAATGCTAACTCACGGAGCTAACCGCTAACTGTCTGTACTTTGCAGCACTCACCGAAAAACTGGTAAGGTCCCAGGGTCGCTCCTCCTCCGTGGTTCTCCAGATGCATAAAATCACAATGTCCGCCAATCTTCTCAAACACGAGGGAAAAGGCTGTGCCCTTGAAGAAAGGGATAGGAAACCCCATACCGTAGCGTGTCCATGAACATAAGCAGTGCGCATGCCCATGAGTTCACAGTTGAGGGAACTCAAAAAATCTTGTATAGGCGATTTAAAACTCCTTGTTAAACCAACTTCTGAGAATTTGAGTTGGGCAAACGTGTATTTATTTGTTAGATGTCAAATTTATATTTCTGAGTCGGATTACAATACAATTGTGTGTTAGAACAACAATTGTCATTTACTTTTTTAACAGTGTGTAGGAGACAGATTCCAGGACATCACAGCAGCAGATAATGACCTTTAGTTTTCTTAAAGACTCACTGCTGGTTTGGTTTTCTGTCCATCTGATGTCAACCAGTCCCGTATAGCCAAGCGAGAGAGGAAGCTGGTGGACTTCGACAGCGCCCGCCACCACTTTGCCTCTTTACAGAAAGGAAAGAAGAAGGATGAAGCCAAGATCGCCAAGGTAAGCAGCAGGAGCAGCGGCTGGTTCCTTTCAGCAGGTCGGGTTTGGATCTGAATGCAAACCAACTGGAAACGTCTGAATTTAAGGCGGGATGGAATTATTCTCAGCTCATGAACAACTGAGGCTGCATTAGTTCAGTCCCACCTTAAATCAGTCGGTTTCAAACGTATCTGATTAAATGTGTGAAAGCAATAAAGCAAAGGTTAACTTACTAATGTACATGTTTGCATTTGTCTTGAATTGTTCTTGTTTGCCTCCTGTCCTGCTCCTTGTTTTCTTCGCTCCCGTCTCTGACCGTCCTGCATGGTGTGCCGTGTTAGCCAGCAGCCTTGTTGGAGATGGCCGCTCCCAGCTGGGCTCAGGGTTTGATTTCTGCCCACCAGGTGGCTCAGACTAACCTCTCCTACAACCAGGTGAAGCTCGGGCTCGTCTCTTCATCCTCACTTAGAAAAAGGAAAATAGAAAACATGGTCTCCTCCTAAAGATGCTGATCCTAAATATTGAAATAATTTGGAGATCCAGTTAAATGATCAATATTGGTTTTGTTTTCATACATTTATTTTCAGATTTCTTTCAATAAATACAAACCTTTACATCTTAGTGCTTAGGACCAGAATTTGGACAAAGAAGACAGGTGGTTTGAAGGGGGCGTGAAGGAAGACATCTATGTTAAGAAAGAAAAAAAAGCCTTAAACGGGGGGTGGGGGGGATGGCGTTGTACTCTGATTTCAAAAACCTACAATCCAGCAATAGAGTTATCATTGCACCCCCCCCCATAAAGGTGACCAGATTATGTGTAACAAATCAACTAATGGCTAGCTGAATGATTCAACTATGGCACTTTATCGGACACCGAGTCCAAGGACAGGCAAGTGTAGAGAATAACCCCCTGTGGGGCTCAAGCATCTGCTCTTTTACCCAGACCGACTGAGAGATCAACTAACTAACCATCCAACCAGCTAACCAACCCGGTAAGCAACTAGCCAAATAACTAACTAAAACAAAGAAACATTATCTGAGAAAAAAACTAATCATTCAACCGACCGACCGACCGACTAACTAATTAACTGAGAAACTAGCCAGCCAACTATCTAAATAACTAACTAACCAACCAGCTAATCAATTAGCCAACTAACTGACTAAGCAACTAGCTAACTAACTAACTAAAGCCTGGTTTATGCTCAGACACCAGGTGGTCTGTGTGTGTCACAGTTAACGTAGATAAGCCCCGCCCCTTCCGCTGCTCCTCTCCCAAATTGTAAGTGACTGCAGACAGGAGGCCTCTGATTGGTCGAATCTACATCCGCTCTACTCTGTGCGTATTTCCTGTTTGGTTCCTTACCGGCTTGTTTTGTTTGTCTGACAGCCTTTATGTTGTACGACTGAAGATGGCAGTAGCTATTAGAGCGAGGCTTCCTTCTTTGCTTGGAGGAGCGTCGTTCGCCTTTCTTGCCTCATGCGCTTTTTTGCCAAGAGCCGCCTTTCCACTTTCTCACCGCCGGTCGCAACTAATCTGGGAAGCTAGTTCCTGATTGCAACCATCTGGCATGGCATGGAATAACATATCACTGCAAACACACTTCAATATTAGGCACAAATCTCCATTTACCTGCGGCTAGTTTACTCAAGTACACACTGCTGCTTCCAGGATGACCAACCCTTCACTAACCAACCAATCAGCCAACAGACTTACTAACTAACTTACTTATTGTCTGGATAATTAAAAACCACAAATATAAATGTATGACTTTACTGACTTAACTAAAAGTAAAGCAACTAACCAACTAACTTAAACGTTTACCTAATCAAATGCTCTGATAAAACAAACAAAAAACTAAAATATACCAACAAGCTGGTGTTAACTGATAAGGAAGCAACTCCCAAACTAAGGTTATGTTGTATATTAAAAAAAATGTGTTTCTTTCGCTCTCAGTGTTTTTCAGGAATTTCTTATAGAAGCACTTTTGTTATTTTTCTTAATATATTCAGGCAAGTTCTTGTTATTACATTGACTTTAATTTTTCCCTTAAAAATATCCATATTTTTTATGTTACAAAGGTAATAAGGTCTCGTCCTGGATTCCAATAACGCACTAAAGAAATGATCTAGAAATTAGTGAAAATGTCTTAAAATAGGTGAATTTACCCTTAATTTGAGTAGAGAAATGAGGTGGATTTCCCAATGGAAGGAAGCCTTTTTATATTTTGTATAAGACATTTTGATATTATGCACTTCAAATAGGAGAAAAAAATTTTTTCTCTTATTTTAAATGTAAATTTTCATTTTCCATTTGCAAAGTGTATCCCATTTACCTGCTCAAAATATGAATTTATTTTAAGAGAAAATTACTTACTTTAGATATTTAAAGTCTTTCACTAAGTGCCCTATAATTCGGAAGAGGATTAGGGCCCCAGAGAAAAAGTTAACTGATTTCTTTTTAATTTTATATCAAGGAAGTCTGGGAAAAAAGTCATACTTCCCTGAGATTAAAGTCAGAATTCTGAGAAAAAAGTCATAATTCTGAGTTTAAAGTCAGATTTCTGAGATTAAAAGCCTAATTCTGAGAAAAAAAGTCAGAATTCTGGACTTTTTTTAATGAATTTTGACTTTTTTTAATGAATTCTGACTTTAACTTCAGAATTAAGGACTTTTTTTTCCTCAGAATTCTGACTTTTTTTCCTCAGTATTCTGACTTTTTTTATGAATTCTGTCTTTTTTATGTGAATTATGACTTTAATCTCGGAATTCTGACTTAAAACTCAGAATTATGACTTTTTTTGCAGATTGTTGACTTTAATCTCAGAATTATGACTTTTTTCTCAGAATTATGACTTTAATCTCAGAATTATTACTTTTTTCTTAGAATTATGACTTTTTTCTCAGGATTATGACTTTTTTTCTCTTTAGGATTATGACTTTTTTTCTCAGGATTATGACTTTAATCTCAGAATTATGACTGGGATTCTGAGAATAAAAAAAGTCAGAATTCTTGACTTTTTTTCCCCCCATACTAAACTAAAATAAAATTTAAAAATCGATTAACTTTTTTTTTTTTTTTCCAGTGGCCCTAATCCTCTTCCACACTATCAGTAGTAGAACATTAACTAATCTAACCAACTAACCTACAGAAAAAAACTAAATAACAATGAGGGGACAAGCTGAACACTTAATCTAATTAACTGAATAACGTGTGAGTTTAGGACTAGTTAATGGACTAACTAAACCACGTTAATGAATAATTGATTTCTGTGTTTCTGGGACTCAGTAGAAGCTGATCTTTTGTTTTCCCCCTGATCTTCTGGTCTTTGCCGTTTAAACCTGCTTTGAGCTGCGTGTCTCTCCTCAGACGGTTCTTTGGGCGTCTGCCGTTATTCACTGTCTGTCTGCGCAGGCGGAGGAGGACCTGGGTCGGGCTCAGAAGATCTTCGAGGAGCTGAATGTGGAGTTACAGGACGAGCTTCCAACTCTGTGGGACAGGTGAGAAACGGACCGATCCAGATGTTCCCTGCAGCTGTTGGATCCAGCCGTAAACAAGGTGTTTGTTTGTGTTTCAGTCGTGTTGGCGTCTATGTTAGCACATTCCAGAGCCTGGCAGGTCATCAGGAGAGCTTCCACAAAGAAATGAGCAAAGTGAGTAAATAAAAAAACCCTCTGTTCAGTCTGTCGAACTAAAGATGATATCAACAGCTGGGTCTCCTCTGAGCAGCTCAGCCAGAACCTGAACGACATCATGACCAAACTGGAGGAACAACGGCAGATCAAGTAAGTTCAGCCTGAAGCTTTAAAGATTCCAGAAAACATCTGAAAATGAAAGTAATTAACGTCAGAACGCCATCTGGTGCAGAAAAGATGCTACTGCAGCAACAGGGAAAGGAGACGGTGCAAAGAGGTAAACTGTGCTGCATGCATGGCTCTCCCTGCTGCATGTCTTTCTGTGCACCATAACAGTCCAGCCTGCAGATCCTCAATCTGATGGATTTTAGTTCATAGATGAACCGAATGATCAAGGTTTCCAGTTTGTTCCTGGATAAATTACTAATAAAGCTCCAGGTGACCTTGGCTGGTTCTCAAGTTGCCCTATGACTGATTTTCAAACAATTAACTTGAAGAGCATGAAGAAAAGTTAGGTTTTTAAGCATAGTGGCGCCCTCTTGTGGAAGAACACTGATGGTTTTTACCCTTGAATCCTCCTTATCTGAGAGTTTCCTCCTCATCCTCAATGATTAGTTTTTTTATGATATCTTTTTCTCTCTTCCCAGTGAGGAAGCCAACCACAGTGAATCGACTAGCCCTGCACCAAAGGTAAACAGAATAAAAGCAATAAAAAACAGAATTTATGATGGAAAACTTTACTGGTTTTAATTCTCCGAGGTTTTAGACGACAGTCGATTGATTTTAATTTGATTGTCTAACCGACATGCGTGTTCATTACTGCGTTTGCATGTGTGCACGTCGGATCGCTGCATACCTAACCCGCCTCGTGGTGCAGAAGCTCGGACCTCCGCCCAACCGGCCTCCACCCAGACTTACCCCATCTCCAGACCCCAAACAGCAAATCGCTGGCATGTTTGAGGAAGAGGCTTTAGAACCAGATGCTAACACAAACTCCTCCAGCACGACACAAGAGGTCAGGCAGACGCTAAGCTATCCTAGCTTAGAACAGATAGTTTCCTTTTCACTGTTTAGTTAAACCCTGATACCTGCTCTGATGTTCCTAATTTGTCTGTCATTGATCTCGTATTTGTAATAGTGGCTAAAGCTTTGAAACTTTTTTAATATTTGACTTTTTTTGAGAACAAAGTTGTTAAACAGAAGAGACCCAAGGGTTCAACCCAGAGGAACCCCTTTAGTTTAATCTCGTATTTAAAAGTGTTTAAAAGTTTAATTCAATGCAGTTCAGTTTATTTCTATAGCGCCAATTCACATCATGTCATGTAAGGTCACTTTATAGATCCAGATCATCCAGTCAGATTGATTCAAAGTTTTCTATCTAAGGAAAACCAGCTGATTGCATCGACTCATTGACTCTTCAGCAATCCCTCACACCAAGCATGCTTGTAGCGACAGTGGAGAGGAAAACTCCCTTTGAACAGGAAGAAACCTCCAGCAGAACCACAGGATCCCTGGTTCCACCTGCTGAGTCGCATCAGTTCTCAAGGAGACAGAAGCAGACATAGAAAAAAAGAAGCATAGATACAAAGGCAACTG
>JAGKQL010000067.1:4367689-4409233 GCA_018398635.1 Cyprinodon brontotheroides | reverse complement strand
AGATGTTCTGATCCGAGCTGCTGGAGGAGGCAAAAACAATTAACCACTTAACCCCCAAAGACATAAAACTTCCTAAATGGATGAAGACAAAAAAGAGAAGAGGAACAGAGTGGAAAGCCAACATAGAAAATATTAATTTTGCTCAAGGGACCAGGTCAGAGCTGACAGCAGTTCCCAGGACATCCCAGAATCAGTTTAAACTGGGTCAAACAGACAGAACTCCCAGTCCCAAATTACTGGGCCTCAGGTTTTCACCTTTCATAAATGAGGAGAAATGAGGATAAAGGACATCCACAATGGGGTCATTGTGATACCAATGTTAGAGATTGAACTAACAGATTCTGCAGAGTGGGAGAATAGAGATAGAATGAAGCAGAATGATGAAAAGGGGTCCCTATGTCCTCCAGCAGTCTAAGCCTATAGCTAGCAGAACTATGGAGATAGCTCAGGATAACCTGAGCCACTCTAACTAGAAGCTTTATCAAAGAAAAGGAAAGTTTTAAGCCTAGCCTTAAAAGTAGACAGGGTGTCTGCCTCACGGACTAAAACTGGTAGTTGGTTCCTACAGGAGAGGAGCCTGAGGAACTAAAAGATCTGCCTCCCATTCTACTTTTAGAAATTCTAGGAACCTCTAGTAAACCTGCAGATTGAGAGCGAAGTGCTCTGTTAGGAACAATCAGATCTCTACTGATATCAGATGGAACTTGGCCATTTAAGGCTTTATATGTGAGAAGGAGGATTTTAAATTCTATTCTTGATTTAACAGGAAGCCAATGAAGAGAAGCCAGGATAGGAGATATGATCTCTCTTTTTCATTTTCATCAGAACTCTAGCTGCAGCATTTTGATCAGCTGAAGGCTTTTTAACTACAGTTTGTGGACTTCCTGATAGTAAAAATTACAATAGTCCAGCCTTGAAGTAACTAATGCATGGACTAGTTTCTGAGCATCAGTTTCAGGACATCAAGGTGCCAAAACGACCTGAGTTTTTCTCCTATGAATCCAATGTTCAGTTTGGTAAATAACTGAGTTGGAATCTATATTTTCTCTTTCTCCCCACATTTCACATCTGAACTCATTGAAAGAAAATGTCATGGTATCCAAGCGTCAAGAGTTGGCTAAGAAAAGATTCATAGTATTTGATGATGAACCTTGAGGTGTTGAAGGTGAGTCTGCTCAGGAAGTGTTTAATATGATGAATAGAGACTTTGATCCACATAACCAGAGGCCTAAACCCCAAAGCAGGATTACTGGGTTAGCCAGTTAAGGTTTAGCCAGGTTTAATCCTGACTTTTCAGCATTAATTCTTAGCAAGGCTAGTCACCATGGTAACATATTCTGAATGGCAAATCTGCTCTGGGGCAGGTTAGCTTTCAGTATTGACCTAAATCTTAAAAACAACTTTATCCAGCGGCCAATAAGCTAGATAAAGATGCATTGATGGGGGATCAATGGTAAACTGGTATATGAAGTTTTCCCACCTGAGAAATCAGGATGATTTCTCTCAGACTGATCACTTCCTGTATTGATATGTCTGATCACTTCCTGTATTGATATGATGTCTGATCACTTCCTGTATTAGTATGATGTCTGATCACTTCCTGTATTAGTATGATGTCTAATCACTTCCTGTATTGATATGTCTGATCACTTCCTGTATTGATATGATGTCTGATCACTTCCTGTATTAATATGATATCTGATCACTTCCTGTATTGATATGATGTCTGATCACTTCCTGTATTGATATGATGTCTGATCACTTCCTGTATTAATATGATGTCTGATCACTTCCTGTATTGATATGATGTCTGATCACTTCCTGTATTGATATGATGTCTGATCACTTCCTGTAATAATATGATGTCTGATCACTTCCTGTATTGATATGTCTGATCACTTCCTGTAGTAATATGATGCAATCATCATCTTCCAGCGTTATTGGAGGCCAAACATTATTGAATGAAAGTCTATCTAAACAGATAAATGATGTTTCTGGGTTTTATTTCTATGCTCTGCCTGCAGTGATCAAGATGCAGGCTGTGTTCACTTGCTCTGAACTCGCTCATTAAAGTTGTCAACAATCCTTTGTCGCCATATTTAGCATTTCTTTCCTGCAGCCACCATGTTTGACTTTTTATTTAGACATTTTTCCTCTTCGTTTTTCTATCAGATGAGTTTTTGTTGCTCTCAGAAATGTGGCGCTCTGCCTTCTGCTCTCATTGTTGTGATTGGTCTACTAGCTTGGACTCGACCCTTTAGACATTCACAGAATCATGATCAGTCAAAGTTGGATGAGTTAGAGAGGTGATAACCAGCTAGGTGTTACCGCTGATCCTGGTTACCATTGTGGTGAACTGGTTAGACTACTAGACCATTTCACATTTGCTGGAGGTCAGGCTCTCTCTGTTTCAATGACTTTGCAGATGTTTTTTTTTAGGCAGCAGACTTAGACTCAACTTTATGTATTTAGTTTTGTCCCAGTAGCTTATATAGAGTAGAAAGAGTCAAAGCAAGATGCCATTAAACATAAAAATATGACAGACAATATAAAAAGAGTTTATATGGTACCCAAAAAGCATAAAGAGAAAAAAAGAAAAAAGTTGTAATGTCCTGGAATATGTTTCCTTTACATCTAAAGATATCTGCCCAGTAGAGAGTTAAGGAAAGAGGGTTAGGGTTAGGTTAACCCTAACACAGTAGTTGTCTTGGGTTATTGCATTTGTACTGCAGAGATGTGCTGATCTTATAAATAAGTAAAAATTACAGAGACTACACGGTGGCTGAGCTGCACAGTCGAGCTGTGAGATGAAGCAGACGGTGAACTTGGGTCAGTGATTTGGAACTGAGCTTCGTCAGGTTCCTTCAAACAAAGGTGCAAACCAAGGGAGAGCGCTAAAACCAGGATAGAATACTGACCTTCTTTCCTTCTGCAGGCTTACCTCACCTTTCTCCATACTGGACCTGACTGGCTCCCAGTGAGCATTGTGTGTTGCAAACAGGCTGAAATGACAGCTGAACTGGCATGGCCTGTTTTCTGTCCTCCTCCTGTTTCCTTGCAGAGTCAGGAACTCGTCAGATTTGTCCCAGGGAACAGAAACATTTCCTGGTTTCCATGGTGATGTGCATCCAGCCAACCCATGGTTTCAGGGCTGGAAAATGATGTAATCTGTCACTACATTACTGCTGGAGCTTGTGACTCGGTGTAAGGAGGGATAGGTGGATAAGTGAATGCTACATCGCCTCGGCGAGGCAGGTAAGGACCTGTGGAATGTGCTTGAAGGCGGAGCTCCATCCAGAGTCCCAGCTTAAATGTCCTCTGTAGTGGTGGTCTGAGATGAGAGCGTCCTGACAGACAGCTTCTGGGCAGCAGTCACAAGTCTTCCCTTACTGCTGAACCTGAGCACACAGTCTAATTTCATTAGCTCATGGACCGCTGGCACCATAGCTGGCTGAGCTCTGCAAAGCGAAGTACCAGGCTTTCATTGGTTTTCCTTCATTTCCTCAGCTAATAAATGATGCTCAACACAGCAGATCTTAATAAACCAAGTGATGGCTGATTTATGACAGAGGTCCAGAAGGCACCAGGCAGCTTACATGACTGGACAGGTCTTTATCAGTCATTGCATTCAGTTACAAGTCCAAAGCAGATAAAAATGTTTAACAGATCCTTGATACCCTCATAAACAATAACACCCCTGTCCGTATTTTACCCATATTTTATGCCTAACCTGAATATATAACCATTATTACCAATATTTTCCTAGCCTAAAGTTCATTCACTATTAACTCTCCAACTCTTTGTCCTCATAAGGTTAGTAAATATACTGTAACAGTCCTTAACAGGCAATATAAAAGAAGACACACATATTTCTGCTCTAAGGTTTAAGGTTTCTGCCTCTCAAAGTCAGTTTTAGGAGACTGATTGGTTGGAAACGCATTCATGGCCTGTTTTCCCTCTAAAATGCAACTCTTTCCCACTAAAAACCCAGCTTTTTCAAAACCGGGTCGCTAACAATCAGCTTTTGGTTCTTTTCTCACTTGACTGAAAAGCAGAGTCTAACCCTCACTGGCAGCTGCATGGCCTGTGTCCCCCCCACTGCATGTCTGATGACGGCATCACACTGGGTCAGCATTCATTGACAGTGTGATGGAAATCTGTCCAGTAAACAATGGAGAGCAACGTGGAAGGAAGCCAGGGCAGAGTCAGTGAGCTTTATTGTTTCGCTCTATTATCTGTCTGAATTGCTCTCACCAGAGCTGCTCCATGTTCATCCAATGGAAACCGAGTTGTTTCTGCTTCTTAGATCACTGGTGTGTTGACGTCCGTATATTGGGTTCAATGGTGTCACGTAACTTAGCAGGTCGACCCGCCTCTGCTGTTCCTACAGCATGTTGATCAGAGTCCAGGAGATTTTCTTGCAGGTCAGTGAGCTGTTCCCACTGCTACTGAAAGCCAATTGTTCTCACGTTTAAACTGGTTTTTGGCCAGTGGGAGATGAGTGTCACAGTAATCAACCCCTCCTCTGCTTAGATTGACCCCATCAGTGCCTCAATCATCCTATGTTGGGACCCATCAGATAAATAAAATCCTTTAACCGAACAAAAAAACTAAATAAAGAGAGAAGAACATACGCTGACTAACAAATTATCCAAATGTTATTTTTTAGAAGTTGTTCAATTTAAAATACGACTAAGAAGTTCTGTAAAAAAAATCAGAAGCAGGACTCAACCAGAAGGACTCAAGAGAATCAGAGCCGGCAGGTTTAAATTGATCCAGCTGCAGTTCTGATCGAACCCTGGACCCTGGCATAAGCAACAGGTGAAGGAAATTGACTCTGACTGTTTGATTGATGAGCTAAAAGCCACTCAGATAGAGATCCTGGACAAACAAAATACTCATTGAAATAATTTAGAATATTTGCTTTATTAGCATGTTTGCATCTTTCATAAAACAGGATTATCTTATCACCAGATAAAGAATTTACTGCTTTTCAAAAAATTCTTAGGGTTCTTCAAATTTTGGGTTATGTTGTCTAGCTACTCTACTTTTTAAACAGTTGTTTTTTTTATCACACCGCAGAGATGGACATGTCCACTTCAGCAACAATACCTCCCTTAACCCCACAGGACTTTTATGGAGGATGGCTGTCTTGGAAATTAACACAGACTGGAAGTGAATGTGGTAGTAAATAGTGGTTATGGTTATTCTATAACCCTGCCAGTGACTACTTCCAAAGCACGGACATAACCCCACCGCTGGATTTAAATACAAACTCATCAGAAAGACAAATAACCAACAGAAGTGAGAAATAAGGTGCTGCATCCAATGGCAATAATAACCAGACCAGAAGCCCCAACTGGTAAATGCTTGGAGCAAAGAACAAACAACCAGACCTCGATCTGAAAAGACCCCTGACAGGACAAACACCAAAACCTGCCCAAGACTTCAGAGAAACACGTCTTCACAGTAAATGCTTCAGTGTAAAGTAACACTTTAAGAGTACATTTTGTCCCAGTCGGAATAAGTGTGTCACTTTAACACTGTGACTTCAAGTATCGACAGCTGCTAACAGCTGTTTGCTCCCCCAACAAAAGATAAGGACCCACTGATATTACTGAGAGTTTTGGGATTCTGCTAAAAACTGATAAAAAGTAATCCCAAACCAGCGCCTAAGCACTAAGCCTCAGTTCGCCACATTAAGGACTATCCCATAGTGATGGGCTATCTGAAGCCAGGCTTCGAGGCTTGTACCGAGTAATAAGGGGGCGTGTCAATGAAGCCCTGCTTCGAGGCCTGTGTTGTCTTGTTGAAAACCACGTGACTGGCAACAAACGAGGCCTCGTATTGCATTGGTCACGTGACTGCTTCATTTTGCGTGTCGGTTTTCAAATAAAAAGCGCGATGAATCCTGTTTCTTCGTAGGTTGTAGTAGGTGGTGGTTTGGTATCAGCAGAACAGTTTTCATCAGCAGTGGTTGAAATGGAGCCGTCAAAAAAGAGAAAAACCTCTCATATGTGGGAGTATTATGAGATGACAGATCACAATCACAACCTGAAACAGTGAAAAAAGTCCTATTCCTAAATAAAAACAATTAAACCTAAAATCCAGAAATTTCTATATTTTCTTTTGTTTAATCAGGAGATGCATCAGAATCACACATTAAAACCAGACTAAAAGCCATTAGAAGAGGCAAACTCTGTGTAACTTAATATTAAGAATCAGAACTAGAACTCCTAGGAAGAGATGATTTTAAACAAATTCTGTCTTTAAGGAAGCAAGTTTCAAGCTCAAAGTACACAGAGTCTGCAGCAACAGTCACTCAGTTCTCAATACATTAAAGTAACACATCTTCATTGTCTAATAAGTCCATGACATAAAAGAAAACCTAACACCACCACTGATGGTCAAGGATTAGATTGGCTACAAATCATTTTAATCATTAAAACATGACAATTAAATAGGATTCTTCTCTTACTAAACATGAGTTTGATGAAAACTTTGTGACAATATTGCATTTCCTAATATTTGGAAGTATGATCCAACTGAGTAACAAGGCTGTTACAGTTTCACCAGCAGATGTCACTAGTGAGTGATGAATGAAGCATCGAGTAATGAACTTTTTTTCAACACTTTGCGTTGGAAAGCTTCATTGCTTCATGAGGCTTCACTTGCCCATCACTACTATCCCAAACCCTGAAGCAGGTAGGACTAGGAGCGTTCAACCAGTGGCGGCTGGCCAATAGAGGGCGTTGCCCCACCAGCTCAATTACCTTTTTAAAATCCAAAGATATGGAATCACTTAAAACAATCCAAGGGTAGGGTGAGACCGTACTAACCGGTAGATGGATGTTGTGTCGTGCTCCAGGCCTGGGTACAGGGCTGGGTTGTCTCTCTCTCTCTTCTCTGCAGGCGTGGCGAGCAGGTGCTCCTCATCACTGCTGATTACATTCCTTCTTAAGGAGCAGAGACCAGGAGGAGGACCAACATGACCAAAATACCTTATTTACGAGTTTCCTCCGTGCCAGACCTAATACTGTGTCTCTAGATCACAGTATTAGGTATTATTTCCCTTAGACCAGTGACCCTAACTTCACTTTAGCTCTTAATAAGGTTTAGTAAATATTACAGATGTGTGAAGATCTTAAAAGTTTAAACACAAGGAAGAAAAATGCATCATTTTAGATTGTATTGCTGGTAGTGGTTAGAATTGCAGCAGAGATACGGTTTTGGTTTGATGGAGTTTGTCATTTTGCTCGTTCTAACCCTTTATATTCTTCTACAGATGAAAACATGAAAACAGTCCAGATCAGACTAAGAACTGAAGCATCAGCTTATCAATGTTTTAATAACGGAAACTGACAGCTATCAAAACATTTTCTTCATCTGCTGCTTCTTTGATTTACTGAAGATCATGAAATCTACCTGCAGCAGAGAAAATATTCTAGATGTGTCTGACAGAGCTGGAAGTTGAGGGATTCCAGTTCGGGTCCATTTTTTCCTTTGGGAATCATCTCTCTGCTTCCCTGGAGCCCAGACAACACTGGCATCCAGTTTGGATAGTTTACAGTGGAAACTGTGGTTTTGGGTCTGCAGCTTATTTGATCCATTAAATGAAATCCATCAGACAAGCCTGGAAAACATGTTTAATACTGAGACTCTTCCAACTCCACCACTATATGGGTTTATTGTGTGAATATATGAGCTCTTTGTGTAGAAGTCAGCTTACACAAGACACATTTGAAAAAAATGTTTTTTATTAAAAACGATACAGAAACAAACATATATATATATATAAATAATCAATACATTCTACGTTTTATTCCAAATGTTTCTCCTGCATTTAATCAACCTGTTCTTTATATTTTCAGGCTGTTTGCATGAGTTCATTCAGCTGCAGCTAAAAGGTAAAGTTAGATGATCAGGGAGCAACAGTCCTGCAGGACTTGGATACAGCATGTAGAAAAATGACCTGCATCTGCACTGCACCGTATGAAAGCCTCGTTCAACCTCCTCAAACAGGAAATGAAAACAATGAAATCAATATTTTGGCAAAGCAAAGATGTTTGAAACTTTTCAGGACTTTGGCCTTGGAGCAATAAACTCCACATCTGTGTGCCTCTCATTTCACTGCTGGACTCTTCCAGAAACCAGCAGACAATTTCCACAACTGTCCATATTTATATTGAGCTTTCTAAGAGATTTTATACACTTTATACATATTTTGGAGGGAGTCAGTTGGAACACCACTGTTCATGCTTTAGAAAATATTTGCTTTTTCCATCTTGTTAAAGAAAATCAGGCATAATATTGGCCAGCACCTGTTCTGCTCTCTAAAGAAAAAGAGCTTAAAGAACCAATATGCTCAATTGAGTTAAACATCCTACAGTTTGGTTTAAAAAAAAAATGTAATAAAAAATGAAATAAAAAAAAAACTCTTTGAATTTATTTTTTTTTTAGCTTCTTGGTTTGGAAAATGTAAAAAAAAATAAATCCTTTATTGTCCCACAATGTCTGCATTTAACCCTTTAAGCCTTTGGGGGGCAGTGGGCTGCCATTGTGTGGCGTCCAGGGAGCAGGGTCTTGCTCATGGACCCAGAGTGACCGGCTGATTGAATGAGTTGGACTTGAACTCAGAACCTATCGGAGGCCAAACCCAATTTTCAACCACTAGGCCACCATTGCCTCTAATAAAACCCTCGGCAGAAATGCTAGCAGGCAGCTAGCTGCGTGCCGTTAGCTGCAGGCAGCTAGCTGAGTGCCATTAGCTGCAGGCAGCTAGCTGCGTGCCGTTAGCATCAGAAGAAGAGGAAGTCTGCTTTACACTTCAGTTGGAGGAAAATGGGAGTAAAAAAAAGACCACTGACCGTAGAAAGTTTGTACTGTTAAAGAAAAATGATTATTTTTAGTTTTTAATACAGTTAATCTTATGGCATGTGTAAAAGGTATGTTGAGCACTCTCATTTTGAACATATTTCTTAATTTTGAACAAGTTTGTGAAGATAACCTTTCCTTGAACCAAATTACTGAATTTAAGTTTGTTCCTGAGAATTTATGGTAGGAGAGGCCCCGCATTCCACAGCTGTCTGTGAAATCTTATCTTAGCCAGATGACCTTAAAATTCTAGAGGCCAAGACAAGACAAGCTTTCCGCTTTTTTCTTGTTAAAACAAAAGAAGCAAATGACCCCAGATGTTTGCTGTAAATTGGGGGAAGTTCTAAGTTTTTCTGAGTGTCCAAGATAGCTCCTGGTTGGAGGAGCAAAAGCCAGCCTTATATGAATAAATTAAATACAAAGAGGATAAAAGATCCCGGATACAAGCGGCTGAAATGAGCTTTCTCCGCCCAGGGGGTGGCTGGGCTCTCCCTTAGAGATAGGGTGAGGCTTCGGTCATTCAGGAGGGGCTCAGAGTAGAGGCCGGTTCTCCTCCACATCGAGAGGAGTCAGTTGAGGTGCTTTCGGACATCTTCTTCGGATGCCCCCTGGACGCCTCCCTCGGGGAGGTGTTCAAGGCATGTCCCACCGGGGAGGAGGCCAGGGGACGACCAGGACACGCTGGAGAGACTATGTCTCTCGGCTGGCCTGGGGAGCGCTTAGGGCTTCCCCAACAGAGCTGGAGGAGGTGTCTGCGGAGAGGGAAGTCTGGGAGTCTCTGCTTAGTCTGCTGCCCCCCCTTGACCCGGTTCGAGGATAAGCGAGGGAGGCGGCGATGCGAGAGGATAAAACTTTCTACACAGAAGTAACAAATCAGATTTGCTCTTGCAACTCTCCAAAGATGTCTTTGTACGTTTTTGCTTTCTTTCCTTCTCTCCATTTAGGTCAGGTAATTGAATGTATGTCTCCGTTGTTCTGCAGTTTCTGGTGTAAGTTTGTGCATTGTCTTATATTGGATTAAACTCTGTAATTCTGTGACGACAACACGCATTGCTGGTTTTCCTTGGGGCCACACGCAGCTCGCCGGGAGGGCCAGGGACCAGAGGAAGAGAGACAGTAAACCTTTTTCAAAGTTAACTATTTAAGAATATTTTCTTCTTTAACAGCACGTAAATTTCTCCTGTGCAAAAAGCAAAAGAGGAAAAGCTCCATCGGATCTGCTACACAATCAATGTGTAATTATTGTTCTGTCAGCATCAAACCTGTCACATATTCTAAAGTACTAAGAAGCAGAGCTGCATGACGACTGGTTTAGAGGATAGCTGCAACATCATGCTGCACTAGTAGGTCAGTAAATTAAATGAAACATTTGGTCATGAGGAGAGAAAATAACATTTGCAGGCAACAGAAAAGAGAAAAACAGTAAAACAGTATGAACTGACATTTCATTTTCAGTTACAGTTTCCTAGAGGACTGTATGGTCAACATGGAGGGGGTGGGACATTGAATCACTGCCAGTTAAAGTGTGAATGTGGAGGATGATGGTATCTTCTTTACCAACCCCCCCTTTCACTTCCTGCCTGTCAGCAAACATGAACAAATGAGACCAAAGACCTTTGGATAAATAACACCTTCCAGGGAGCCAGCTTCCCATGATTTAACAAAAAATAAAATATATCTAAGTTGAGTTTTTCCAGCTCTAACATCACTGTAGCACTGGTTCTTGATAAATAGGGAGGAGGCATGTTCGCTATAGTTGTACAAATGCTCTCCTTACAGTTCCCTGATGAGGAAGTCCTGTACATGTTCTGGTTTTTACAGCACTGGGTAACAAGCTCCGGGTCCAGCTGCTTTAAGCCCCACCCATGCTTTTTCTGCCCCCAGCTGAGGGCAACAAGTTCCTTTCTTGTGGATCACAGCCCGTTTACCATTTCCCAGGGATTGGCGTTCCACATTCATACCAGGAGACGTAGTTGATGTGGGAATGTCCACCTATCAGTCCAAAGTTGACGGGCTCCTGGCGCAAAGCTCTAAAGAAACCTGAACCAGGAGGAAAAGACGGGAGAGTTACAGACGAGGCTCTGCAAAGAAGAACAGTTTGCCAAATCTGTGCTTCAGAAGATCGACCGGATCCTGCTCTGAACTTCTGGCTCTGAAACGGTGCTGATCAAAGTAATTTATATCCCATCAGAGAGCAATAAACGCTGTTCTGGTGCTGCAGTTCTGAAGCTTGATAATTACCATTCCTGGAGGGGAGCTGGTCCGCTCTGAGCTGTCTGCCTGTTCGCCCATCCAGGAAGGAATCCACAAACTGACAGTGGTCCTCACCAAAGCCGCTCTGATCACCAATGTTGTGGAATTCACCTTTGACCCAAAACATGAAGTGAGAAGGTCAGGACCAGACCGACCTGCCCAGTCCATCTGCTCCACCTATTTTAAATCAGCTCTCACCGTTCAGTGTTTCACCCAGATAGATCTTGTACCTCAGCGAGTTACACAGTTGGACTCCCACAAACTTGCGGTACCAGGTCCTCTTCACGTACTGCTTGCCGTGGCAGTCAGAGTACGAGTCCGTCTTGAAAGGGAACTGAGTCCAGATGGCATCTTTTCCTGCATGGAAAACCATATGAGGTCTGCATATCAAGCCGAGACATGAAGAAGCAGCAGAGTGGAGAAGAAACCTACCTGAGACGTTCTCGCTCACGCGCGGATCGGCTGCACAAAGAAAACGATTTCCATATTAATATATTCCAGGACTACTGGACTGAGAAACAAGGAAAAACAATCATCAAAGTCCTTCAACGATTAACCCCTGAGAGACTTTGGGACTGGCTGCATTCCTTCACTCAGACCTCTACGTGTTTAATACGATCCATAATGAATATCTGAGCTGCAGTGAAGCCAACACAGCCAACAGGAAGGGCCTTCATGGCCCATTTGTCATTTGATGGATTGTTTATTTCAGCAGCCCCAGGCAGGCAGTTGTTCAGATTACTCAAGAATATGGATTTCTTGGACCGATCAGTTCATTTATTTATCTGAACTTGGTGTTCATTTTAATTTTAAGTAGCTACAGCTGTGCGGAGACAGGAGTCGGTCTGACAGGAGCTGCATGGGTTTAACTCTGATGATGGGAGAAACTGACCAGACTCTGTGTTGAAGGACACTGGTTCGCTCAGCGGACCTTCTCCCAGCTCGTTCTTCGGCTTCACCTTGAACTCATAACTAAGGAGAGGAGAGAGTGAAAGCTGCTTTAGAAACATTAATTTAGTCGTTTTGAAACTCAGTTCAAGTCTTTGCAGCACAGAAATGGAAACTTTTACGTATTTTGGGGATTTCTGGTATTTGCTTTTCTTGCTCTCTGACCCAAACTGAGCCTAAAGTGAACCAG
This sequence comes from Cyprinodon brontotheroides, assembly GCA_018398635.1. NCBI lineage: Eukaryota > Metazoa > Chordata > Actinopteri > Cyprinodontiformes > Cyprinodontidae > Cyprinodon > Cyprinodon brontotheroides. Next base: position 4,396,968 of record JAGKQL010000067.1, on the reverse strand, counting down.
ACCTGCCCTCAAACACGTACAGCAGAACCCACATCTAGAACCTGCAGACCAGAAACACCCAGGTTGAAGCTAACAGAACCTTCTAACTCTTTCACTAACAGCCTCCTACAGTCTCAGTTCATTCATTAGATCTTCATCGTTTGACCATCTGTAGACAGGAACCTTTGCAACTCCATCTGCTGACAGATCTGTCTTCATGGGTCATTGGGACAGCTGAACTACCTCAGAATTATAACCTTCTGCAGAATGAGCCTGGCCAAAGCAAGGCCAGATAACTGAAATACCTGCTCTCAGGATTGAGGTTCTCCACTGCAGTGTGAGTCTGGTTGGTAGTTAGGATGGAAACCCGTTCTCCATCTGGTCCTTTGGCAGTGGAAATGACCTCATATTCTGCAGAAAGGACAATAGACTTGCTGTTTGTTGCGTAACATTCAGCACCTCACCGTAGGCAGTTAATGATGACCTACCGGTGGTGTGGTTGTCGGGTTTCTCCCAGTCCAGGATGATGAAGGAAGGACATCCCTCCACCGTCACCACAGTGAGGTTGGAAGGTGGATTCCTTGGAGGAGATGTCACATTCACCTCTCCAGGCTCATCTTCGGGGAAGTAGTTAAGGGAGGAGGTGATGGAGCACGGTTCATCAGGCTTCTTACCAGTTTTGTAGACCACATGAGGAGCTGTGGATAGAAGATTAATTCATTCAGGGAATAAAACTTTACAGGAAGTTTGTTCCCACAAGTCAGTGCTTGGAACAAAAGGAACAAGTTGGGCTTATTTTTGCTTACCCACATAACGCTTCTTTCCCAGCGCATCAACATCAGACGTTGGTTGCGACTTGAAAAGGTCAGAATCCTCCCAGCTTTCCTGTCGAGTCACTAAAGAAAGGAATGTTGTAACAGGTGAGGAAATAAACTTGATAATGGCACCAGCTGCTAAAACAAAGCTCCACCCAAAAACTTTCAAGTTCCGGATCATTCCGCCCTGATTATTTACCGGCTGTTGGTGCCGCAGTACTGATTGTTTGTCTGCGTTCCTGTTTTGTTGGTTTGGTCGTTCCAGCTTGGACTTTAACTTTCAGGGTTTCCGGGTTTCCACTTTTCTCCGGGCGGTTCACCTTGTCTGAAGAAAACTGGATTATAAAGGTGTCTAAACATAAGTGTGAAATGAGAATGCTAAGATTTACAGGTTTTTACCAGTTTCTCCAGGTTTTCTTACATCGTTTGGCCTGCTGTTGAGAGCTGTGCGAACAGAAGACCCTAAAACAAGCAGAATATGGTTGATCTACTCAAGTTCTGTCTCTGAACTTTGAACCATTAACGACTTTCTGTAAATGCAAAAAATAAAACAAAGCTGCTCTTTTCTTTTTGATGGAAACCATTGGTCCAGTTCCTCTACCCGAGTAAGATTGTGTGCTTTTATGTGTTTTTGAAGTGGTGCAAGGCAGAAATGAGAGCCAGGCCGAAGTTTTGGCTTCTGAGGAAATTCTGTCTTCATAAAACAAAACATGTATCCAGGTTCTCTTTAATCTCCTGGGAAAATGTATGTTTAACCAATACAGAGTTCTGTTCTGACTCCCCAAAGCCAAATGGACCTTAAAACATGAACAATCCACTCTATATTCACAAGCCGGTATATGTTTTTCATTGCACGGTCCAGAACCTGCAACCAATTACACCCCTTTCCTCCATTTAAGAAGAAGCCAGAATTCCTCACAATCAGGGAATTGAACGTCTTCCAAAGCTAAATGGCATAAATGCAAAACCAGAAACATGAAAGACGACGGAGTGATTTTAGCTTGTAACTTGAAACAATGCAGAGGCATGCCTTCCAATCAGCTCCATGTAAATATGACAGAGGAATGTTTGCAGTCTCAGTAGTTTGATTTCTAAGAACTCTCCTGCTTTCTTCACTAAACTTATGTTATTTTTGGGCATAAAGCAGAACGTTTGCCAGTAGAAGAAGGAACCAATAAATGCAGAGCAGATTATAACTGGACGGTCTGAATGGAAACTTCTGTAATTATGTTTTCTGCTCATGATTACAATGTGAGACCAAGTGAAATAAAGGTCTGCATGCATTTTTCATTGTTTCACACACAAAGATACTCATACACCAACTGCTGTTTCCACATCACTATGGATAGTGATCAGTGCACACATGCAGTCGTTTCTATCCACATCATCTTTACAGCATCGTGTCTTCCGCCAAGCGAGCTCAAACTCAAGCAAAAAGCATTAAAATAACACCGCAGGTCTGGGTGAAGGTACCAGGTGCATGGCAGGCTAGCTAGAAGCAGTTTAAACATCAGAGGCGTGAAACAGAACAAAGCCCCACAGAGCAAGCTTCTTGAAAATAAGCAAACTGTCAGCTGAGTTCATATTTTCCAAGAACAAAGTATTTTCCACAAGCTGTGCCGAGGTCTTTGGCTGGAGCTTCTTTCCCTCACTGGTCCCATGTGAGGTTTGCTTCTTGATCCGAAACAGCATCAAACCATGCGGTGCTGGCTGATTGGAGCAGCTAAAGCACGCAGCAGAGTTATGGGTGAAGACAGGCGGGATTCATGCTGCTACCAACCATGATGCTGCTCCTCCATGGAAGCATGTGAACGACCAAACACAGAAGGAATGCCAGGCTTCCGGTTCTCCGTCACCGAGTTGTTGACTGCAGCAGGAAAGGTAGTGCAACCGAAACATGACTGTTTGGACTTTTCTTCTTTCAGTAAAATGAGCCTGAATATTCCAGCCATGTGCAGAACCAATGTTTACATCTTTATGCTTTTAAACAGGTCCCAGATCAATGGTTTGGATGCACCAACAGATCTTAGTTAAAGCTAACCCCCCATCAGAACATGGAGCAAAGATGACAGAACCCACTGCTGCTATTCAACTGATAGAGCCTTTCAAATAATCAGTCCTGATTATTTGAAGGACCTTCTGCAGAAACATTGCTGGAAACGGGCAGAAACTTGACTTTAAGCTGAAAACATGGAACATGGGTGGACAGATGGATGGATGAGGAGATGGACACAAATATATTAATAGATGAGGACTGCAACATGAGCCACAGTGGAGATGTAAATGCTGCAAAGCGGGAAGTGAAGGGTTAATGAGGACACAGAAGGACGAGTCTCTTTACCCAGTCGAGCTCTGGGCCATATGGTCAGTTTGGGGGAAGAAATGCCCCGGCGAGGCTGTCCGTTCACTGTCGCCGTGACGACTGCTTTTCAGTCGTCACGGCGACCGCTATTGACCACATGTCTGTTATGGCTTTGTTATTTCCTCAACAACCTCAGAGGGAGACGAGCAGAAACTACAACAGAGAAGCTTTTCCCAATCAGCTCGGTTCGGTCTGTAGGACGTTATCTGCGCCACCAACATGTGGCTTCAGCTTCAGCTGGTTCTTTGTTAAAGTTTCAGAAAGAATTGAACACAGACCGGTTCATTTTTCCACATCCTCCATCATGAAAACATGAGTTTAACCCTCCAGAGGACTGTGCTTTGAAAACCACAGCTTTAAAATACAGAAAACGATCAAACCAATGACTTCAACTGGTCTCCACAGAGGAAATCCTTTCATGCCTGATATCTAAACACTGATCATGAATGCAGCTAAGACAATAGGACTAGGAAGCTATGACTGTTTTCACTTGGTGATCTTATTTAAATCGTCAAAACTGGGAAAATAGTTTCCACTTTACTTCTGTTAACTAGGCTGATTATTTCCATAGCAGAAATAATTAACACTAATTAACTAATTAACACTCCTGAACATCCTCCAATAGGACAGAAGTCTGTCAGCCAGAATCAGGACCTGAAAAGCAGGTTGGTTGTTCACCCGGGAGGTTAAGCAACTAAATAAAATGTCAGTCATTGATAGTAGAAACGGAAAGGATGTTTTTCAAAAAGGGTCACAAAAGTTGATTTCAACAAAGAGAAACTTCAACTTTTTGCCTCCAGTTGGCAATGTTGGGGGTTATAATCAGGATTCTGGAAATACCTGCAGGATTGTCATGACTGTCTGCTGCTACATGGAGCAGCGGTCTTTAGTAGAAAACGTGGCCTCAGATCCATAAAACACCCAGAAATGTTAACAAGTCCAGAATTATAAAGTCAGCAGCTTTCTTTTCAATCTCAGATGATGATCAGTTTTCCTCCAAGGCTCCTCCCTCCTCACGCCCACATCCAACCATCAATGCTCCATCAAAGCGTCACTGTATATTTAAATGAGCCGGCTCATCCACATTGTTTAAGAGTTACTATGGCAACCCTAGTCAAGAGAGGAGCCCAGTTTAACTGAGATAAAGATAATGTGTGGTTGGTGTGAGAAGTTTGGTAGAAACGTAAAATTAATCAATGCAGAGTTTGATGGACCAATCAGATTAATGAGGACAGTTTGATGGACCAATCAGATTAATGAGGACAGTTTGATGGACCAATCAGATTAATGAGGACATCCAGCATAGAGCTGATCGCTGGTTGAATTATCTCAGATTAAAGCCCAGAACAAACTGAATCCGATTTTCTATCCAATCCAGCTGAAAATCATCCCTCAGAGATCATGGCGATGATTGAAAGTCGGTGAGGATGATTTCCTGCAGGGGGCAGCGTAGCTCGGACTGAGATAGAGCCCAGGTCTACTTTAGTTGGACTATGCAGCAATTCAGCAGCAATTTAAAGGGCCTGACAGGAAGAGAGACGCAGTGACAAAGTAAAACTCATCCGCTTTGGGGGAAAATCCCAAATCAAATCTGTTAATCTGAAGAGGAAAGAGTCCGTCTGGAGTCGCGTTTATAGTGAGCAGAACAGACTGGAGCAAAAACATGAAAATAAAAAATTTCCCCATGAACGGATAAAGTAGTTGATCCTCCAGAATAAAGAGGAGCAGACAGAGCAGGTCAGACCAGCGCATCTCTCTCACCTCTTTATGGAAAAAGGAAAGAAAAACTTCCAGATCTCTCTGAGAATCACCTCTCAGTCGCCATGGAAACCATCCCTCAGAGTTTATTGCTGCGTTTCTCTTTTCTTTAGACGTAGATCTCATTATGTTTCTATCTGTTCTGGTTCTAGAAGCTGCACATACTCGTTAAGTAGAGATTTGCTTTATAGAATGAGCTGCTGGTTGTCATTTATTCATTTTAATAACTTTTCATAAAAAATAAAAAAATCGGATCAGAGGCTAAAAAGCTGGTGTGACCCGCGCTTCAGATTTAAAAGCAAACTCAGTGAATTATTCTGGTTCTGCAGGAGCTTCAGGAAAACAATCAATTAACTGTTTATTCTGTTTAACTCAGATTGATGATGGAAACCAGCAGAGGTTAACATCTGGACTTAGTTCATTAAACCTGATCTGTGGAAGAAGCTCCAACATCTATTTGCTTTTCATCTACTTAACTATTTATTTTGATGTTTCCTGATCTTTAAATGATTAATAAACTGAACTTTATGCCATTATTCCAACAGATTGAATACGTGGAACATTGTTATAAATTATTAATATCTCCTGAATTCTAAATGTCCAGAGTTTGTTTTGTTTTTAATGGTAATTTCCTTAAGAATCTGCACAAAACTACCTTTATGTCTCATTAACTCCCTAAATCCTTTTCATAATGTTTAATATTTTAGTACCAACCTAAAGCTTTCACCACTTTGTCTGAAGCGTCGTTCTAAATGAGCGTTCTGATCTTTATGTTAAAATCAGCAGGAGATGATGCTTGGTGTCGGCTGTACAGCTGAACTGATCCTAAACTATAACTAATACATTCAGAAGCATCATGATAAAAGGTTTTCCTAAATCTTTCAGTCCAAATCCGACCCTCATGTTGATCTATGGATGCTTCTCCTGATTCAAAGTGTTTCTAAGGAACTAAGATGCTGCTGTCCAGTTCAGCACCAGCGGCCTCTTCATTATTAACCTCAACTAACGGTTCTGGCGAATAAAGCTACACAGATTGTCCTGGTAGATGATGTGGTTAACAGGGGGGTGGGGGGTCCAACTGGAAGCAGAGTGAAAGTACAGGACGGATGGCAGATTACCCCCAAGTATCCCAGATGTTGGAGAGGAGCTACTGGATCTAGAAGGAGAGTGGAGCTGTCTGAAGCTGTTAGAGAAGGGAAAGAGGGGGTTCCTCATGGACACTGGGGAAGCTGCTGGGCTGGAGGTTTTCACTGGGAGTGATGGGCTCACATTTCTGCTGCTTTCACCTAAAAGATCAAAAACAGGTGCAGGTCTGGTTACAGAGTGACGCAAAGATAGCCAGCTTGCAGCAGCCCAAGCTATGAGGTTAGTGATGGACCACCTGATAGGGTTTAATTTGGGTAATAGCATGATGAAGATGATGGTGATGATGATGATGATGATGATGAGTTTATCAGCTCTAACAATCTTAAACCCGCAGTCAGTGAAGCTGCTATTGAAGTATGGCAAACAGCCATGACTGAAACATGATGAGCTACATGCAGACACTGGATGAGATGATCTAAAGGAGAAGATCTGTGGAGCAGCCAGACCTGAAAATGAACATAATTCCCTGGAAGCTGAAGAGAGAGAGCAGACAGAGCAAGGCTGCCTCTGATTACAAGCAGGTGAGATGAGCATTACCCCAGGATGAAGGTCTGACCCGCTCAGTGGCCAGCGCTGACCTCAGCAATGATGAGCCATCCTGAGCTCTGACAGCAGCTGTGTGGATAAAATAAGGCTGAAAAAAACAAACATTTTTCACAGGAAGAGAAGCTTCCAGCCTGTCAAAGTAAAGCAGCCATGGGGCCTCAGGTTTGTTCATAGCGGAGTCCAGTGTTAAACCAAGAGGTGGATAAACAGAAGGAAGTAAAAGGTGCGAATTACCCGCAGTGTTAGGGTGCTTCTCTGGTGCCCTACTGGGGGCCTTGGTAGTCTGCCCATGAAGTGAGTCGCCATTGGAGGGGAGGTTAGTGACGGGGGAGGCAGTGATGTTGGTGCGAGGGGTGGTGCTTGGCAGCAGCTTGGGGAGGGCAGGAGTCAGACGGTCTGCAGGCCGGGTTCTGTTGATTCTAAGACTGTTTCCTTTTTCTGGGACAGAGAAGAGAGACGTCTGTGATGATGGGAACCTGAGCCAAAGAGGTCAGCATTGCTCCCTTCATAGTTTCCCTCTGAGTACTGAGACCGAGTGGGTTTGAAATGAAGTGACCTTTGATCGGCATTGTTCAGACTTTCTTTAGTCAATTCAAACCTCGGCTGCTTTTTAAATCAATCCTTCATCTTTGTGTCTGAAAACAATTCCTCTAAACTACACTTCAAATGTTTTGGTCCCAGTAATCATGAACCACTTGTGTTGTCTTTCTCCAGAAAGTCCAACAACGTCGGCATCTGAACTCGGTGGCATGCAGACCTGTCATGCAGTCCGAGTTAGAAAATGCAGCTATGACAGAAACATCAAAGAAAGACGATGAAGACATCTATTACCGTCAGACAGACATAGAGCCATATATGCAATGATTATCAGGTGATTGTTAATCTCTAATTGCTAAATTTTGAGGATTAGTTCAGATTATTTGGAAATTAATCCGTTTTTTAATATTTCTAATGAAAACAATCCTCTGCTTTGGATGAAAAACCAACTAGAATATGGAAAACCAGAAAAAGCAGAAAGGAAACATAACAAGTGAAGGAAAGCTGGCGGCTGATGGACGCTTGAGCATGACTGTGGTCACATGATGAGAGGGTGGGCGGGGCCATATCAACTTACTGTTATCCAATGACATAAGCATGAAGTTTGGACTTTCTGACTGGGCTGAGTGCATGCCACCATGCAACCAATCAATGCTGAAGCTGCACCAATGAATGAAGCTGATGGCTAAAGAACAAATAAGCATCTCCGTGGTTACCGGGCGACTCGGCAGAAGATTTGGGCTCAGAGGAGCCGGGCAGAGGGAGAGTTTCCTGCTGGCTCTCAGGGGACTCTGTGGGAAACAGTTTGCTCACTTTATAGACGAAGAAAGAGGAAAAATCAGGAGTGGAAGTGGAAAAGTGTCGACCATATTTCAGAGAAGAACAGCTCAGGTTTGGCTGATGGAGATATAAGCTTCTTCCAAAAATTATTTTCTTCTGATAGTTTCCACAGCTTGGAAAATGTTTTCAAACATAGCAGCAAAAATAGAAAAGATTTCTACAGCAACCACCTGAGATGCTAATTAATTCATTTTGGAGACTAAATCCCATCAGTCAAACTTCACTGAAGGCTCTGCTGGTCCAGAGGTTGGAGGCCCTGAGTTAATCAGAAACATCAAGGAGGAGATAATCACCAAAAGAGGTCCGTGCTGCACCAGGGTTAACCTGCTTGCTGTAACCTGGCTGCACTCGAGTCCTAGTTCTGTTTTGTAGAGCTGCAAACAAGTCAACAGTCATCATTACTGTAGTTTTAAAGGACCCAACCTGTAATCAAGTTGTTTGAATCCTGCTGAGGAAACATTAAACTCTGCGTTGACAGGAATCCTTACCGGGGGGAGGAGGGAAGGCGCTGTGAAATTTCTGGAAAACAAAGCAAAGCCAAACCGTGAGAAGCCATGAACAAGTTAGACCATGAACAGGATTCTAGTCCAGAGATAAAACCGTCTGTCACTGCATCCAGTTCAACGGTAGAGCAGCTGGTTTCTTACCGAGTTTGCCACAGTCTTACGGGGCTTGTATGGTTTCTGGATCTTTTTATCTGCAAATTCAGAAACAACAGTTCGTTAGAGAACAAGATATGAATGTGTTTATCAGACATTGCTTCAGGAAGGGACGAGCAGCAACAGCAGGATCTCTGGCTTCTCCTTACTGCCCATGTTGGTGTTGTGAATGACCGGCTTGCTCCAAAGGCCGCTGCGATCATCCTTGTTGGAACGAACCCCAAACTCGTACTGGGTGTCGGGCTTCAGGTGATCGATCACCGTGTCGCTGGTTGGACACGTCTGGTAGATCCACTTCCTGTTCCTCTCCCTGTATCGGATGGTGTAGAATCTGAAAGAGATGATGACCTTTAACAGCAACAAACAGGGTTTGATACGTATGATGCATCTTTGTAGAGAACTTTTCTGTCCTCTCAACTTTATAGACATCCATCAACTCCAAGAGCAACAGACTATTAGTATTCAGACTTTATTAGTATATTTCCTGTCAGTGCTGAAAAGTAGAACACATATTTGTTGATGTTTATCCGATAATGAAACTTATTTTTGTTCCTTCTCCTCATTCAACCATATTCTGTTTCTTCACCAAACAAAAAGTGGGTTTGTTTGTGAAAAAGCTGCAATAATTATGAATAAAAAAACTGTAGAAAAATGTCTTTAGACACAAGGAAAAGAAAATGCCCATAACTAGAAAAATTAACCACAGATTCATTAGTCTACTAGATGATCAACAGACTGGATTGGAAACATCTTCAGGCCTGGCTTTTGTCTGTCTCCATGTCTCCGACCACATTGGACATGGAGGAATCAATGATGGAGCTTCCTGAACAGGTTTATCATCAGAAAAAAGAAGATCCAATTAGCAGAAAGGTTAGAGGTTCTGAAAATGAGAAGATTTGGTGTGCTAGAGAAAGAGATCTGAATGTTTAAAGGTTCAGAAAAGATCAGTTTCACCAAAAGAACCAAAAAGGTCTTTATTAAGCCAAGACTGAAGGTCTGGATCTCATCAAAGTTTTGTTGACTGCAGCTCTGAGGTGTCAGGCTAACAAGACCCCGACATTGGACAGTTGATTAGCTAGCGCTCTACGCCCTGCTTCCTTCAGTCCTGTGGTTTCTCTCTGGCTGCCTGCAGCAGTCATGACCTCAGCATGGAAACAAGCATCTTGTTCATTCTGGCCGCCTCGTGCATCTCCACTTTCTCTCCCTAAAGTTGTGTTTTTCAGAGTGGGGATCCAAAAGCTGCAAGCCGGCAGCCAAGCGCTGTGCAGAAAGAGCTGATGTCAGCTATAAAAAGAGCAGCGAAGGACTGATGGGTCAAGATTTCCAAAGGCTTCTCCAACTTGTTTGACAGAGAGGAAAAATGTGGCTGTAGGAGGCTGTGTATGATCACTCAACACAGATGGAGGATTCAAACCCTACGTCTGCTGTAATTCATTGTCCCAATGGGACAGATATGTCTCAATGTGGACGAAGAGGCTTTGGTGCGTCCAGTGATCACAGCTTCCTGACAGATCATTGGTCATGTCGTTAGGATCAGGTCTGCTAATCATAAATTACCAGGCTAGTTTAAATTCCTCTGAACTCTATGCTGGTAGTGGAAGTAGAACAATTACCCGTCCTCCAGACATTCGTTCATGATGTTTTTCTCATACGGCGTCTTCAGGTGGTTCCCCCAGGAGAGCAGCACCGCCGTGGGACTGATGGACCCAATCACCAAGTGGAGAGGCTTCTCCAGGTTCACCTTACCTGGAGAAGAATATCTGTGAGAAGTCTTTAGACATTAAGGACAGCTCAGAGCTTCTGGTCACCTACCTGTGCAGTGCTTCTTCCCATCTTTGACTGGAATGGGCTGGACAGCAACCAGGTACTTTGGTTCAGCATCTGAGACGACATGAGGTGCTTGATGAGCTCAGACACAGTTTATTCCAACAGTGACTCTCTGTCTGCTTCTGCTTCATCTCTGCATATTGAAGCTCGTTTGTTTCTGTTACCATTGATGCTTGTTTCTTTCTGAAACACAGAATTAAGTCACATTTCTTTGTGTAAGCTCCTATGATCATGCAGACCTTGGAACAAACGTTTAGGTAGAAGTGTTGAAGCTGGAGCCCTTCCAGCCTATTAGAACCTTGGATGGGTTCTGTGGTAGCCCAGCTAGGCTGAAACATGTCAGGAATGCTGGACCCTGTTATGGAAAGCCAAGATGAAGGGGATGTCATGGCAGCGAGCTGCTGGCCCCACAGGGGGACACTGTGCAGACGCACATATGGAAGCCATTACAGAACAGGCAAACGTTCTCTGCAGGAACACCTGGACGGAGCTCTGAAGAAGTGAGAACGTGTTAAAGGTGAGAGGTTCAGGCTTCATGTAGAGCCAGGGAGGTTTTAAGGACGGCTTAGATGCTACAGACTCAGACCATCTGTTACAGAATGAAGAGCTCAGCTTGAAAATGGCTGCAATGCATCAAAAACTAAACCCTGCAGCCTGATGCTAACCCTGCTCCAACACCTTCTCCAGTCTCCCACTAAGCCACTTCTTCTGCAAAGCTAAAGAGGTTTTAGTTTGTGTTTCACATCTTAAACCATTAAGCAGAAGCATGGTCCTGCAGAGGTCTAAACGTGTGAGTTGCTTGAACGGAGCAGTTAAATCACAACAACTGAATGAGAGGACCAAGCCTGGAGGCTCCACCAGCACAAAGGGATGGACCTTCACCTAGTTCTGATGGACCGGGATGCTCAGATCAAACAGCAAACTGTCCACAGTCCTACAGATGTCCAGTCCATCCATACCTCTGTCTTCTTGTGGTTGGCATCAGAAACCATGAACCCCTTTGAAGAAAATAATCAGAACAGATTGAACTTCTGGTGTTTCCCAGCAGCTAATATGAATCCATGGAGCCTCCTTGACCAGGAGCAGCACAGTCTAGATCTGGCCAGAACCACCAGGCCTATCAGCCGTAATACCGAACAATCAAAGGTTGTTTCTCTGATGCTAATGATGGAGAAGACACCAGAAACCTCCTTATTCTGACTGAACACACGTCTGTGAGAGAAGAATGGTTCTCCTCTGAAGGTTTCACCTGGACAGAAAGTGTCTGGAAGTTCTCCTCCTGATGGAAGCAACAACGCCCACATGATAGATTTCTAGATTTGCCAGATGGACCAGGACCATCCTGCTAAGCCCTACACCTGACTGAGACCCTGAGGCTGCTCCAGAACCCAATGTTCAGACCTGAAACTTTCAGGACTCACCTTGAAGGATCCAAGCTAAACATTCAGAGAAGGACATCTACCTGAACCATCAGGTCCAGCAGACCCGTTCTTCTTACCTAGCTCTGTTTCATACATCTGGCCGTTCTCTGGCAGCTGGATGAACTGTTTGGAGAAAACACTCCTTCCATATCCCAGGATGTAGCCCTCCAGCTTCACGTCCTGGCTCGGACGCACAAACTTCATGACAATGGTGTCGCCCGTGGCGTTGATCCGGACCTTCATGTTCTGACGGCGAACTGCAGGGAGCAGAGAAGGAAAAAGAGAACATTAGAGGCAATGGGGGGTGGGGAGGGGGTAGTCTGGGGTGTGTGTGTTCGGGGGGGGATCTTGTAACTTTATTAAGAGATTTAGGCTTTGGGTCACATGGTCAGAAGAGAACATGCACCGCGTCCGTCTCCGTGGTGCACACTGAACCGACAGCCCTACCCGCTGCCCTGCCTCTCTTCTTCCACCCAACGTTCCACATATGGATGCTCAGAGGAGAGAGCTGCTCTGGTTCTAAGGTGATGGTTTTCTTCTTGTTGGGTTTCTTGGTTTTCCAGGAAGTCTGGTCCAGTATGCTCAGACCCTTTGAGGACCTTCCAGTTTTGAAGTGCTGAAGGTCTCTGACCTAGGTCTGGGGTTTGTGAGGATGTCTGGCACCAGCAGCGGAACCGGCCTGACCTCTCTCTTCTGAGGCAGCAGTCAGAGATTCGGTTTTGTGGTTCTGGAACTCTTCATCATGGACATTTGAGCTCAGAGCAGATTATTTTATCTCTGTCAAGCTCAGGATTAACTGGGAGGAAGAGCAGATCTGAGGTTCCTTCATGGAACCCTGCAGAGCAAAGATAACCTACTTTCACAGCTTCTGGCTGCAGCTTTAACCCTGAAGGAGTTTAGATGTTTTTAACATCCTGAAGGTGAGAGAGCAGAGGTCAGAGAGGGAGGGAGCTCAGGATTCCAGACCGATCTGATCCTCCAGCAGAAGGTTATTCATCCATCCATCCATCCATTCATCCATTCATCCATCAGAGAGCAGAGGTCAGAGAGGGAGGGAGCTCAGGATTCCAGACCAATCTGATCCTCCAGCAGAAGGTTATTCATCCATCCATCCATCCATCAATCATCCATCCATCCATCAATCATCCATCCTTCCATCCATCATCCATCCATCATCCATCCATTCATCCATCTATCTATCCATCATCCATCCATCCATCATCCATCCATTCATCCATCCATTCATCCATCCATCCATCCATCTATCCATCCATCCATCCATTCATCCATCCATCATCCATCCATCCATCAGATCATCCAGGGAGCTCAGGATTCCAGACCGATCTGATCCTCCAGCAGAAGGTTATTCATCCATCCATCCATCCATTCATCCATTCATCCATCAGAGAGCAGAGGTCAGAGAGGGAGGGAGCATCAGGATTCCAGACCGATCTGATCCTCCAGCAGAAGGTTATTCATCTATTCATCCATCCATCCATCCATTCATCCATCCATCCATCAGAGAGCAGAGGTCAGAGAGGGAGGGAGCTCAGGATTCCAGACCAATCTGATCCTCCAGCCAGAAGGTTATTCATCATCCATCCATCCATCATCCATCCATCCATCAATCATCCATCCATCCATCCATCAACCATCCATCATCCATCCCATCTATCCATCATCCATCCATCCATCATCCATCCATCCATCCATCCATCCATCCATCCATCATCCATCCATCCATCATCCATCCATTCCATCCATCATCCATCCATCCATGTATCCTCATCCATCCATCCATCCATCCATCCATCATCCATCATCCATCATCCATCCATCCATCCATCCATCCATCCATCATTCATCCATCCATCCATTTCCATCCGTCCATCCATCCATCATCCATCCATCATCCATCCATCATCCATCCATCCATCAATCATCCATCCATTCATCATCCATCATCCATCCATCCATCCATCATCATTCATCCATCATTCATTCATTCATTCATTCATCCATCCATCATTCATTCCATCCATCCATCTATCCATCATCCATCCATCATCCATCCATCCATCCAATCATCCATCCATCATCCATCCATCCCATCCATCTATCTATCCATCCATCCATCATCCATCCATCATCCATCCATCAACATTCACTCGTCCATCCATCCATCCAAATCCATCCATCCATCCATCATTCAATTCATCATCTATATATCCATCCATCCATCCATCCATCCATCCATCCATCCATCATTCCATCCAATCCATCGATTATCCCATCCATCCATCATCATCCATCCATCATCCATCCATGCAGGGTTTTAGTTTTGCATTCGCATTGCAGCCATTTTTAAAGTTCGTCGTCCAGGTGAAACAAACATAAAAACTGTCACAGGAGTTAAACGTTCAAAATGATAGAAGACCTAACGTCAAATTAAAATAGGAACTATAAAGTCAAAATAATCGTTAAATAATTTATCACAGGCCAGAATCAACATCTCCAAGAGTTTTTGAAAGGCAAAGGTATTAGAATTAAGGCATGTCTGCCGTCCGTCAAATCGTCCACCTGAGGGTCAAATCCCGTCGTGAAATCCCACCTGAGCAGCCACTGAAGGCAAACCTCCACCTGAAGACAAACCTCCACCTGAAGGCAAACCACCCCTGAAGACATTCCTACACCTCCAGACAAGCCTACACCTGAAGGCATCATCCATCCACCATGAAGGCCAGGCCTCCACCTGGTGGCATCCCTCCACCTGAAGACAAGCCTACACCTGAAGGCAAGCCTACACACCTGAAGGCAAGCCACGCACCATCATCCAAGCCTACACCTGAAGACAAACATACACCTGAAGGCAAATCCTACATCCATGAAGGCAAACCTGCACCTGAGAGACAAACCTACACCTAAAGACATCCATCCATCCAGACAATCATACACATCCATCCATCAATACACCTCAAGGCAATCCCACACCTGATCTCCATCCTTCACATCAATACATCCATCCATCCATCCAGACATCCATCCATCATCATCCATCCGCCCATCCATCATTCATTCATCCATCATTCATCCAAACCTACACATTCATTCATCCATCCATTTGAAGGTCAAACCTACACCTGAAGACATCCATACATCCATCATCAAACCTACACATCAAGACAAACCTACACCAGAAGGCAAACCTACACCTGAATCCATCCATCCATCGTTCGTCACATCTACACCTGAATTCATTCATTCATCATCCAGGCATTCATTCATCCATGAAGACAAACCTACACCTAAAGATCATCCATCCATCCATCAAGACAAACCTACACCTGAAGGCAAACCTACACCTGAAGGCTATCCTTCCATCTGATCATCAAATATTCATCTGAACCAAACCAACACCTCAAGGCATCCATACATCCATCCATCCATCCATCCATCCATCAAGGCAAACCTACACCTGAAGGCAATCCATCACATGAAGACAAACCTCCACCTCCAGGCATTCCTACATCCATCGATTTATCCATCCATCCATCATCATCCATCCTACACCTGAAGACAAACCTACACCCTTTGATGCCACATGCAGCCAAACCTACACCTGAAGGCAAACCTACACCTAAAACAAACCTACAGGAGATTAAAAACCTACTGCCTGATAGAAGAAGCCTAACAAAATTAAGGCAAGCCACCATAAAATAAAGATAATCTTAAATAATTTATCAGCAGGCCTACACTGAAGATCTCAGAGCACACCTAAGAGTCAAGCCACCTGAGATTAGATTTTAGGATCTGATCTGCAAGAGCCTACACCTGAAGGCAAACCCAGGAACTACACCTGAAGGCAAACCTACACCTGAAGACAAACCTACACCTGAAGACAAACCTACACCTGAAGGCAAACCTACACCCACAGAAGGCAAGCCTACACCCTGAAGACAAGCCTACACCTGAGAGACAACCTACACCTGAAAGGCAAACAATATACTTAAGAACAGAAGCTGGGTGGAAAAGACCTTCTTAGAAAATGAAGGAGGGACAGCATCATATGAAGAGCCAGCCAACTTCAAAACCCCCAACAACCTAATTCAATTATCCAGGGGTCACAGGCTGAAACTGTTGAAAAACAGGCGAGCAAGAAACAGAGATTGATGCTTCAGAACCAGAATATGGAAATAGATCTGTGAAAGCCACCTGAACCCAAAGAACCTGCTGAGCAACCGCCCAGATAGTTCCTGTGAAGAACAGCTGGTCCTCTGATTAGAAAATTAGATTTTTTTATCTGTGCCATTATAGGTATATCTGGACAGGTACAGGTATATCTGGATGGGTACAGGTATATCTGGACAGGTACAGGTATATCTGGATGGGTACAGGTATATCTGGACAGGTACAGGTATATCTGGATGGGTACAGGTATATCTGGATGGGTACAGGTATATCTGGACAGGTACAGGTACACCTGGATGGGTACAGGTATATCTGGACAGGTACAGGTATATCTGGATGGGTACAGGTATATCTGGACAGGTACAGGTATACCTGGATGGGTACAGGTATATCTGGACAGGTACAGGTATATCTGGATGGGTACAGGTATATCTGGACAGGTACAGGTACACCTGGATGGGTACAGGTATATCTGGACAGGTACAGGTATATCTGGATGGGTACAGGTATATCTGGACAGGTACAGGTATATCTGGACGGGTACAGGTATACCTGGACGGGTACAGGTATATCTGGACAGGTACAGGTGTATCTGGACCCCTACAGGGTAAAGCAAAGACAGATTGATTCCATCAAGAGTCTTGTCAACCTGATCTGCTTTCTGAATGCGGACGGTTCGAGTGCTGAATGTTCCACATTCCAACAATAAACAAGTTCTACCAAATGATGACCATCCTAGAGCTAAGAACTGTATTTTAATGAGGTGATATTCTATAACTAGAATAGCAGTGTGTTTGGTTTCTCGTGAGATATAGTTCTATGTTTGTCTTGTCTTGGTTTTTCAGCTCTACGTTTCTGTGCTTTAGGATTTTGTGTCCCTTATTTCTGGCAGACTTTCTTCCTTTCAGGCTGTTTTTGTTTTCTGTTGAGCAGCTGTAACTTCTTGGATTCTGAAGCGTATTACCTTTAACCTTCATATTTATCTGTATTGGTTAAAATGCCTCAAACTCTGTTCAGTCTAGTTCTATTAAAGTTGATCAGAACCGATCTAGTTTATCCTTGATTTCCTCCCTGATTGGATCTTTGATTCAGAGCTAAGCAGCTTTTTAGTTGCAGACCCTTCATCCTACCTGCCCTGGCATCTAGCATGAGCTCCAGCAAAGGTGCTGAAATGTCGGCTGCTGACTTGCCTCTGATCCGTTGGGCTGGGGTGCCGCTCAGAAGAATCGTCCCTCCCATCAGCAGAAGCATGAAGACTCTGAGGAGGAGTGTGATGCCCGCCATGACCTTTAAAAGCTTCTAGGACACACAGATGATGATGATGATGATGATGATGATGATGATGATGATGAAAAGGAGGATGGAGAAGAGGAAGAGCAACTAGGAGCTGGACAACTTCACTAAGGGTCTTTCTGAGCAGTAGACTTAGGACTTGTTCAGCTGTGGGACGTCCGCGCTGTGAGTCGAGGTCCAGTGCATCACCCCCATCTATAGGCTGGGCAGGTGGGCGTGGCCTGAACCACAGCCAGCTCTGCCTGGTCTCCCTCCTCCCTCCGCCTGCAGAGCGCTGGACCTGACTTTGCTCCGCTCCTCCTTCTGCTCTCTGGTTTCCCTCCTTTTGTGTTTCCTGCTTTTAGGTGGTTTTACAGAAGGTTTTGTTCTCTTCTGTTCTCAGACGTCCAAACAGAAACTGTTGGTCATTATAAAACCTTTTAGTACAAATGATGTCTCTGATGGAGCAATAATCAACTACAGATGTTTTCTCGATTATATCAGAAGTATCTTGATCTTTGGGATGTAGATATAAAGTGTTTTTGTCGCTATATGGATGTTTGGTTGGTTTTGTTTTCTCTTTTTTTCTGTTTTTTGAATCTTTTGTTCGTTTCGTCTCGTTCTGGATGATGATTGTTGATCAAGCAGGAACACCATCAAATGTTTTGGGGTTAAAATGCGTATTACTGCCTGCAGCCTTACTTCATTTTATTTTTGGGGGGTCTCCTGGCTGTGTGTTTTGCATCACTCTGTGGTTGTTCTGCATGTCTGGGAACATTTCGCAGTGTTGGAGTGATTTGGATTGACCCTATTAATTTTTTTTATCCGTTTTTTTCTTCCTTAGATGATTCTCTGTTTTTCCCCCTGTGGTGTTTATTTATGTGAACTCTTTACCAGAAGAACCTCAGCAGGGGTCAGGTTAACCCAAGGTTGACCTTGGGGGTCACTCATTAACTCCTCATGGTGCGCAGAAAGCCTAATGCAGCACAGTGTTATGGATGGTGCCTGTGGAGGGAGGGCCCTCAGTGTGAACACGGCAGGATTACTGAATTAACCGTCTAATTATGGCCACATGTTGGAGCTGAATCGCTCCATTGATGTCCCTGAATTTTGGCTCCACAAGCTGCAGCTGGATGTGTTCGGGTGGAGCTGCGAGGTTTAGAGCAGAAGGAATGAGAGGAATGTAATCTCCTCAGCCGAGGGTGTTAATGAGTTCACACAGAGAAGACCAGACATGAAGCAGAGCATGCTGGGAACATCACAACATGTCCGTTTGCTTAACACGTGCATCCAGAAAGGCTGACCTGCTTTATCCAAGCTGGAGAGACTGGAGCCCGAAAGAACGGATGATGGTGATGATGATGATGATGATGATGATGGTGAGGCCTGGGGGGAACAGTCAGAGGTTGGCGGGGATTCTGGGTTCAGTGGACCCAACACGTGCCGTCACATGCGACAGGAAAAAGGCGAGGTGGAGCGAAGCAGCTTGATGCCAAACAGCAGCGAAAGTAAAAACGGTTCATGTAGAAAATGATGATAGATGAGATTAGTGGAAGAAAGATCCAGAGATGAGAACAAATATTAGAAATATTCCAAATCAAACCAAAACACTACTGGGGTTTTATTTAATCTGATCGGCATAAAGGAGCAGAATCCTGCACCCAGTGGCCAAACGTGGAACTGCAGCGAAATACATTTTTATACTCTAAAATGAAAATGCTGCTCCAATCTACTTGAATTGTTTCTATGGGTAACAAGTCAATCAAATTTTATCCAATTGATTAAATAAGTTTATAAGTTGAAAATTCCAACTCACTGCGTTTGGGAAACTTAATTCAAAAAAGCATTTCACTAACAAAAAGCTTAATTAGGGCTTTTGGGGTGTTTGTAGTTTCTTGCTGTCGTCCTCGAAACGCTGCAGGACTTTTAGAAAGTCCTGCAGGTTGGATCCATTTCTGCTGCTTCTGCAAACAGATCATAGATAATTAGACCTGCAACACTTATAAGTAATCGCTACAATATTTGAAAATATTATAATTATCATATATTATAATATTATTAAAATATAATTATAATATAGTATAATAATTTAAATGTATTTCAATACGTAAAATAATAGATATTATTTGCCCAACTTGCTGGGTTAATTAATTATCCAGCATTTTTTACAGTGTGGATTATTCCCACTTCTATAAAAGCAGTTTTAACAGTAATTGTGTAAAACTTAAGATGTTTCTAAAAAAAATAAAGCTAAAATATTATAACTTTCAAACCATCTGATGGTTAAAAAACCTCAATAATTGGACTAAAACCAATAAAGACGTGTTGTTGTGCTTATATATAATTATTTATTAATTAATTAAGGAAAAGGGTTTTTTTTGCTGATTATTTGGTGTTTGATTAAAGTACGATAAATGTTGATTAATTACAGACTTTGTAATTAACTCGATTAAAAACTTGAATCACGTCCGACCACTAATTATTCTCCTTTATCGATAGATTGGTGTAACTTTATATTAACTTATTGGCTGAATGGTTTTAATGGTTTCTCTGACTGACCGTTCCTGTCTTCACGTGTTGCTTATCTTTGGTGGCCAAGCGAAGGTCAGAGAGCTGCAGAAAGCACGAGACAAACTTCTTCCTAAGACATGATGAGGCTGATCACTCAGCATCCAGTGGTTGATGTTTTATAGCAGAACCAGCTGTTCCACAGACACACGTCTCCATTATGTGAGGTTGTTGTTTGCCTTAAAGCAGCAGAGCGCCTCAAACACTCCCACATAAACCAGCAGAGAGGCTCCATGGGCTCCACTAATGAAAACACTCTGTTAGTCCACACAGACCCACAGCCTGAAGCTCATCAGGATAACAATGTTAACTCTGATGCCAAGTGGGCCAAAGAGTTTTTGTTTTTCTAAAACCAATGACTATTCCGCTCTAACAGAAAAACCTCTTCATTGAGGTTTTTAGAACAAACTCATAAACACTGCAGTCTAATCAGAACCAGCCTTTCTGCTCCATGTTTAAACCCTGATGTTCAGTTCCAGCAGGCGGGAACAGAACATCTAATCCTAGAAATTACACGTTTTTATTTGGAACCTTCCCTTCCAGAATAAACGCTTGATCCAAAAAGTAGGTCCAATGTAAACAGTAGGGATGAGAAGTTCAAACAGAATTATTCTGAATAAAGTGACTGGTCTGAAACCAAATAGTCATGGTTTATAAAAAGTCCCAATTATGAGGTCCAGAAGTGATGTTTGGTCACATGACCTCCGTAAGAAGACCTATCCTCCTGCTGTATAAGAGCAAGAGCAGCATACTTCCCAAAAAAAGCGTAATTAAAATAGTAAACCGACTTTAGATTCAATTCTTATTGTTCTAAGTTTGCTCTGCTTGGTGTGGATGTGCATCAAAGCTGAACTCAACCATAGAAGAAAAATTTATATTTAGGTTGATAACTTGTTCAATTTTTCAGTTGGGTCCTCACAAAGCAAAATAGATCCCAGCCTTATTTTAATAATTATTATTGAACTTTATTGATCTCACATTGGAGAAATTTAGGGTTGGTCTTAAAAACATGCCATGTTTAACACTTAATGTGTCTAAAAAAAACGACTTTCATCAACAGACCAACGAGCGAACTCTGATTAAAACAGGAAATCAAACGTTGTGATTGGCTGTAAGGAGAACGGAGCCAGAGGACACTGCTAGTTTACTGAAGAAAACCAGTTGCTAACCAGGTTAGCTCTGGGTTAAGGCTGTTACCATGGCAACAGAAACAGAGGATGAGGAAACTCTCTGTCAAATGGAAAACTCTGAGTTTCAGGGTTAGAAAGAGCATTCCTTCAGACGCACAGTAACTACTGACACATGGACTGAAAATTACCATAAACCATCTTTCATTTCTGCAACTCTGCACTAAATGATGCATTTGAACTTGTATCTCATGTCCTGTTTGCAGGGCTGTTCAAAGAGAATGTGCCAAAAACTGCTGGGAATATCAACAAAGTGCTGATTGTAAAACTCAGGGTTTGGAGTTGATTCATCGCTGCTTTTTACTTGGTTGGTATTTTTCACTAATCGTGGTTCCTACATTGGGAAACGTGGATTCACCAAGATGAACTACGGTGTTCTAAAACTCATCCTCCCCAATAAAGGGTTAGAAAAACACAGGACCTGGCTGAGAAACTTGTGAAGTGCTTCAAACCCTCAGGTCTCCAGAGCCGGTTGGAAAGATTCGCTGGAAAGAAGATGGAACTCCAGATACAAAATGCTAGATTCTGCACTGTCCCAGCATGAGGCTAACCGTACTGCTAAACAGTTCCCAGTATGACAGGATCCCACAGATGAAGGTGGACAATTTAAAGACATTAGTTGCTTTCCTGAAAGTCTCTAAAGATGTAACAAAGGATGATGAGTCCTGCAGTGTCGCTACATCACTTGTTCTCCTGGTTGATCCTAACAGCAAGCAGCTCAGCATCCATATAGAATCAACCACAGCGCGTCTCTAAACATGCCGACCCAAATGGAGGAGACCAACAAATCAACAGTATGTATTTAGACAAATAATGCACAAAAAAACATTAAAATATGTCCTCAATTTTATGAAAGTAGAAAAAAAGAGCTATGCGTTTAATTTGTTTTATAGAAAGTGTAATAAACAACAGAGAGGGTTTCTGAATGTTTGGTTAGAAAGTGCTAGAAAGTGTCTCTGGTGGCATTCTGGAGGAGAGGCACACAAACCTGAACCCTGAGACATTCAGCAATGTCCTGCTTCTAATCATTAGCATAAAGAAATAATGTTTACGCGTTTAAATCGCCTCTTTCATTGGTCAGACAAGTTTCGCTTAAGCTCACTTTGTGGCTTTAGTTTCGGTCATTTAATAAATTCCTTTTAGCCTCCATATTTTATCTGGTTCACTCTCATTTCTTTTAGTATTTCAGAGCCCTAACATTTTAAATAGGAAACTGTCTTTACAAGAGATAATAAATAATTTTTTTTATTTCTTCACTTCTTAATTCTGTAATAAATACAAGAAATAACTGGATGAATGAAGCTCTGCTTTTTCTCATAGTAGCTTTGCCTCGTCTGTTCCTGTTTGGCTGTGACGTCATCCTGGAAAGAAACATCAGCTGTGCTGCTTCCATCAACACCCTTGTTTATAGATGTTGGAGATCGGCCTGTTTTCCAGTGTGGTCCTGTTTCTCTGACTGTGACTAACTGGATGTGCTCTCTTCATCCTCTGACATGGGAGCTGGCTCGGAGCTCGTCTGCCTGGCTGTGTGTTTCCTGGACGGGGCCGCCTGTGGAGCTGGTTGACAGTTGCCTTTTGTATCTATGCTTCTTTTTCTATGTCTGCTTCTGTCTCCTTGAACCCCAGTGGGCCTCAGCAGATGGCCGCTCACACTGAGCCTGGTTCTGCTGGAGGTTTCTTCCTGTTCAAAGGGAGTTTTTCCTCTCCACTGTCGCTACAAGCATGCTTAGTGTGAGGGATTGCTGAAGAGTCAATGAGTCGATGCAATCAGCTGGTTTTCCTTAGATAGAAAACATTGTATCAATTTGACTGTATGATCTGGTTGAACTGTAAAGTGCCTTGAGATGACATGTGTTGTGAATTTGGCGCTATATAAATAAACTGAATTGAATTGAATTGAATTAAGTGAAAATTCAATCTGGAAGACTTTTAGCCTGCTGAAGGTCGATTCACAGCATCCTGCCGGAGCCGAGCGCCGTCTACTTATTTCTTTCAGGTCAATAAAAGTTTTCTACACAGCGTTTCTGTGTTTGAGTCTTTGGAGGTTGAATTACATTGAAAGTAATAAATTACTTTCATTTATTAATGGGCCCTTTAGCAGGGGACATCACAGATGAACCTTCAATCGGGGATCTATTTTTTATTATCTAGATTCCTGCAGGATAATAATCATCTCTATTGGACCAGCGGTTTTGGCTTTGGCTGCATCAGGTCTGATATCTGTAATATTTTGTTTTAGTCATTTTTGAGAGAGAAATGGGGCTAAAAGGAGAACATGGTTCTGCCATCGTCCAGATAACCCAAAGAAAACTATACTGAAGCTATAACAGAACATAAGGAAATCAATGAGGAACCCCCAAAAAGTTGAAAAACAATCCACTGGACTTTGTTTCCAAGTTTGAAGATGTTTCACTTCCCATCTAGGAAGTTTTTTCAATTCAAAAGGACTGAAATAGTGTTGAGGTCCAAGCTTTATAAAGTTCACTGAGAGCTTGGACCTCCCAGCCAATCAGCTGACTGGAATCCAATAGAAAATCTATAGAAAGAACTAAAGATCAGAGGAACAAACAACCTTCAAGATCTGAAGACTGTTTGTGTGGAAGAATGGGCCAAAATCCCAACTGAGCAACGCATGCAACTCATTTCTCCTACAGGAGGCGTCTGGAAGCTTAATTACAAACAAAGGCTTTTCTACAAAGTATTTAATACTTTTCAATAAGTGTGTTCAAAACATTTTCCCTTTGCCATTCCTCATTATTAGATATTACTTCATTTCTGGACATCTATGGTTTGATTTTTTTGTATGTGTGGGTTGTTAGCGACATCTGGAGTCAAAACAAATATATTTACTGAGGAAAAATGGTCGGGTGTTCAATACTTACTTCACCTGCTGTTGGTAACATTAGGGTTAAATAAGCGATATAAGAATGAAAAAGGAAAACCTTAAGATCCTCCACAGACCTACAGAGCACATCTAAGGGAAACGTTTCTACAGGAACCAGCAGCTGAAAAAACTTAGAGGCTATTGCTGATTCCATGAATGGAGCATCTGATTCCACTGAGCCCAGCATGGAGACTGGAGCCAGTCTGCGGGTTCCTCACCTCCATCTACCACTCAGACAACAATCTGAGCTAGAGCATGAAACGGGCCTTGAGTCAGCCCCAAACCCACCCGGAAGTCCGAAGAACCAGGCCCGCGTGCCCCGCCCGCCCGCTATGATTGACAGCTTCAGAGAGCCCCACCCGCTTGCAGCCCCGACATTTTTTCACTCCAGCGATATCACACCGGGGTCATCACAGATAGACTTAAATCTATCACATTACGATCATTTATTGCAGCGCGATATAACTAAGCTTAAAGTCTCAGAGTCCGCCCGCCCGTAATGAAATAATAAAAGTACAGTTTTACCGCCAACCCCGGGCGGGACCTCTCGGTCCCGCCGGGTTCGGGCTAATATTCTCAAGCTCTATTTGAGTCGCCTGTTCAGGTTCTGGTCCGAGATAATATTAATACAGAACCTGAACAGGGCGGTTCAGGTTCTGGTCTGATCTCGGACCGACACACAATCTGAACTGCTGCTTTGTTGTTACTAACGACAGAGGGGTTCTGGTTCTGCTGGAGCCGCTCTGCTCAGCTTCCTGGGGTTGGACCAGCATGTATGACCTGAATATGAAGAACAGGCTAATGGTTATGAGCAGCTCTGCAGCTCATAACGGGCTGAAATACGACTAGAAAACCAACAGAAATCCCACATAGACATGAACAAGCTCATAACTTAAAGGCAGAGAGAGTGATTTTTCACATGACTTAGGATGAGTGGGGGGGGGTCTGAACCATGAAGATGAAATAGTACCAGCCTGTGGAGCAAGTTCTCCTCCTCTGGTCCAGATGTCTGACAGCAGAAACCTGGGGACACCTCTGCAGCGGCACATTAATGATGCTTCAGAAGATGGATGATGAAGCAGCAGATCAACAGCTGCCCAGGAGAAAAGCTTGAGCCAAAACTCACATTAGAAAAGACCCCCTCCCCCAGACCACCCCCCAGTAGGCTCGGGAAAGTGTTAACAGATGTCGCCTGCGCAGGCCAACGCCACAATGTTAGCCCTCCCAGGTCTGGAGAGTCGAGCGGAGAGTTTTCAATCAGCCGAGAAAAAAAAAGGCCCAGAAAGACTTTTTCTTTTTTTTCTGCAAACATAAATCATCCGGGATCCCAGGAAATCCCCCAGAAAACCTGAGCGTCTTTAGTCTAAGGCTGCATTCACAGAGCCGCTGCCTGGCTCAAAGCTATGGAAGACAGAAGGATCCAAACCTGGTCATCCTGCAGAAGAACTGGAATCAGTTAGACGGGTTCTCTAAGACCCACAGAGCAGAATGGCGTCAATTCCGGAGCCTCCAGAACCATCAGCATGGATGCAGGGATCAGGCAGGAACCGGAGCATCCAACAGTCAGAACTGGGGTTCAATTATAGATCAGATGAACCTTCAATCATAGATCAGATGAACCTTCAATCGGGGATCAGATGAACCTTCAATCGGGGATCAGATGAACCTTCAATCGAGATCAGATGACCTCCAAACCTCTTGTTGGATCAAACTGACGTTTCCCCTCCAAGTTCACCTCCTTCCATTGACTGCAGCACAATCTGCCTCCCATTAGAGGAGTGGATTCCTCGAACCACTGAAGGAAAAGGGGAAAACCGTTCCTGGGCCTCTGTGTTTTTCTTCTCTCTGTGGATCAGTTACGTAACCAAAGATGGGGGAGTCTGACAGGATGGCTGCAGGCAACAATCAGAGAGCGCTTGTTCTCTCCAAGGACTGGCTTTCCCATTAAACTCCAAAATATCCAGATCTTTTCCATGCAGAACCACCTGACTGGCCTGAAGTTAGCACCTCCACAGCCAGAGACTCTTCACCCCCCTTCCTCCTGGAAACAAAAGCTAAACAAAACATCCAGAGGGCAGGTAGCTGCTGAAAAGGAAGAACCATCTGAGAGCTCAGTGTCAGTCAGAACCATCTGATGGGTCGAGGTTTAGAGCCGCCTGTCAATGACTAATAAATGTTCCTCCTGATCCTCCATCGGCCATTCAGCCTCCATCGGCCACATTCAGCCTCCATCGGCCACATTCAGCCATCGTCACATTCAGCCTCCATCATTTTTATAGCACATTCAGCCTCCATGCGTACATTCGGCCCTCCATCGGCCCTCCATGCGTGCATTCAGCCTCCAGCGGCCACATTCATTCAGCCTCCATCGGCCACATTCAGCCTCCATCGATCCACATTCAGCTTGAATATCGGCCACATTCAGCCTCCATCGGCCACATTCAGCCTCCCATCCTGAATGGCCACATTCAGCCTCCATCGAGCCACATTCAGCCTCCATCGGTCACATTCAGCATTGACATTCAGCCTCCATCGGCCACATTCAGCCTCCATCGGCCACATTCAGCCTCCATCGGCCACATTCAGCCTCCATCGGCCACATTCAGCCTCCATCGGCCACATTCAGCCTCCATCGGCCACATTCAGCCTCCATCGGCCACATTCAGCCTCCATCGGCCACATTCAGCCTCCATCGGCCACATTCAGCCTCCATCGGCCACATTCAGCCTTTCAGCCTCCATCGCCACATTCAGCCTCCATCGGCCACATTCAGCCTCCATCGGCCACATTCAGCCTTCCATCGGCCACATTCAGCTTCATCCATCGGCCATTCAGCCTTCATCGCCACATTCAGCCTCCATGCGGCCACATTCAGCCTCCATCGCCACATTCAGCCTCCATCGGCCACATTCAGCCTCCATCGGCCACATTCAGCCTCAATCGGCCACATTCAGCCTCCATGCGCCACATTCAGCCTCCATTCAGCCATCATTCAGCTTGAATCGGCCACATTCAGCCTCCATCGGCCACATTCAGCCTCCATCGCCACATTCAGCGGCACATTCAGCCTCCATTCATCGGCCACATTCAGCCTCCATCGCCATTCAGCCTCCATCGGCCACATTCAGCCTCCATCGCCACATTCAGCCTCCATCGGCCACATTCAGCCTCCATTCGCCACATTCAGCATCGCCACATTCAGCCTCCATCGCCACATTCAGCCTCCATTGGCCACATTCCATTCTCCATCGCCGGTCACATTCAGCCTCCATCGATCAGCCTCCATCGTCACATTCAGCCTCCATCGCCATTCAGCCATCATTCAGCCTCCATTCAGCCATTGGCCACATTCAGCCATTCATTCAGCCTCCATCGCCCACATTCAGCCTCCATGGGCCACATTCAGCCTCCATCGCCACATTCAGCCTCCATCGGCCACATTCAGCCTCCATCGTCACATTCAGCCTCCATCGCCACATTCAGCCTCCATCGGCCACATTCAGCCCCATCCATCCACATTTCAGCCTCCATCGGCCACATTCAGCCTCCATCGGCCACATTCAGCCTCCATCGCCACATTCAGCCTCCATCGGCCACATTCAGCCTTCATCGGCCACATTCAGCCTCCATCATTCAGCCACATTCAGCCTCCATTGGCCACATTCAGCTTGAATCGCCACATTCAGCCTCCATCGGCCACATTCAGCCTCCATCGGCCACATTCAGCCTCCATCGCCACATTCAGCCTCCATCATTACATTCAGCCTCCATCGGCCACATTCAGCCTCCATCGCGCCACATTCAGCTATCATTCAGCCTCCATCGGCCACATTCAGCCTCCATCGGCCACATTCAGCCTCCATCGGCCACATTCAGCCTCCATCGCCACATTCAGCCTCCATTCGCCACATTCAGCTTGAATCACATTCAGCTTGAATCGGCCACATTCAGCCTCCATCGGCCACATTCAGCCTCCATCGGCCACATTCAGCCTCCATCGGCCACATTCAGCCTCCATCGGCCACATTCAGCCTCCATCCATTCACCGCCACATTCAGCCTCCATCATCGGCCACATTCAGCTTGACCACATTCAGCCTCCATCGGCCACATTCAGCCTCCATCGGCGCACATTCAGCCTCCATCGGCCACATTCAGCCTCCATCGCCACATTCAGCCTCCTTCAGCCTCATCGGCCACATTCAGCCTCCATCGGCCACATTCAGCCTCCATCGGCCACATTCAGCCTCCATCATTCGCCACATTCAGCCTCCATCGGCCACATTCAGCCTCCATCGGCCACATTCAGCCTCCATCGCGGCCACATTCAGCCTCCATCGCCACATTCAGCCTCCATCGCCACATTCAGCCCATCCATCAGCCTCCATTTCAGCCTGAATCGGTCACATTCAGCCTCCATCGCCACATTCAGCCTCCATCGGCCACATTCAGCCTCCATCAGCCTCCATCGCCACATTCAGCCTCCATCGGCCACATTCAGCCTCCATCGCCACATTCAGCCTCCATCGGCCACATTCAGCCTCCATCGGCCACATTCAGCCTCCATCGCCCACATTCAGCCTCCATCGGCCACATTCAGCCTCCATCGGCCACATTCAGCCTCCATCGGCCACATTCAGCCTCCATCGGCCACATTCAGCCTCCATCGCCATACATTCAGCCTCCATCATTCAGCCTCCATATACATTCAGCCTCCATCGGCCATGCACATTCAGCCTCCATCGCCACATTCAGCCTCCATCGCCATTCCTCCATTGGCTACAGCAGCTCCATCCACATTCCCATTCATTCAGCCTCCATCGCCACATTCAGCTTGAATCGTCACATTCAGCCTCCATCGGCCACATTCAGCCTCCATCGCCTCCATCGCCACATTCAGCTCTTCAGCCTCCAGCCATTCAGCCACATTCAGCTTCCATCGGCCACATTCAGCCTCCATCGGCCACATTCAGCCTCCATCGGCCACATTCAGCCTCCATTGGCCACATTCAGCCAGAATCGGCCATTCAGCCTCCATCGGCCACATTCAGCCTCCATCGGCCACATTCAGCCTCCATCGGCCTCAGATCACATTCAGCCTCCATCGGCCACATTCAGCCTCCATCGGCCACATTCAGCCCTGATCGGTCACATTCAGCCTCCATCGGCCACATTCAGCCTCCATTCGGCCTCCATCATTCATTCAGCCTCCATCGCCATTCATTCAGCCTCCATCGGCCACATTCAGCCTCCATCGGCCACATTCAGCCTCCATCGGCCACATTCAGCCT
>JAGKQL010000067.1:4357005-4367660 GCA_018398635.1 Cyprinodon brontotheroides | reverse complement strand
TTGTTTGTAACTTTAGTAAATGGGGTACGAATAAATAAGTAATGTACAAACCCTGTAAATAACTGGAGAAGCTTAAATCACTACTTTCACTATCACTAATGTGTTTGTTGAGAAGCCAAACTGTGATAGATTGAGAAAATAAATCATTATTTGTCTAAATTGTTATCCACTTACCGCGCGATTTTATTTCCAATTATATAGCGTAAAGTTAAATATTGGATCTGAATGGTAAAAATTTGATTTCTAATAAATCAAGTACTAAAGATAATAAAAAAGATAGATGACTGAATAAAAGCAAATGAATAAATACAGTTAATCAGCTGGATGAAAAGAAGTAAAAGAAGTCAGGGTTAGGGTTAGGCAAGAATTGTTGGTCACCAATTAGCAACACCAGGCGTTAAGGGGTTAACATTCACTAGAGTTATATCAGCTAAAATGAAATAGCTATCATCTAATCCTGTTGTTCTTAACCTTCATGTCTCTATCCAGACCAGGCCGATGTACTGCTGCATCAACCTAAATGTTCCCGTTCTCCAAATATTTTGAAATGATCATGACACCACACCAGGTTTTCTGCTGAGCAGAGAGTCTCTGGCGGTGCTGCTGGAGCTTCTCTGCCAGGAAAGAAGACACGGATGGGGGGCCACAATAGACACCTTGGTCTTCCTCTTCTGGCTAGCGACTGGGGCATCCTACAGAGAGGTGGTTAGGGTGTTTGGGATGCCTCGCTCCACAGTTCATCGTCCACCGGGTTCCTGAGGAGGTGGTGGCCATCCGCCATCAGAGTCATCTGCCTCCCCAAAACTCCAGAAGACCTGGCAGCAGTAACCCAGGGGTTTGAAGGGCTGGCAGGACACAGAGCTTTTCTGAAAGCTGCTGGAGCGATCGACGGCTGCCATGTGAGGATCAAAGCCTCCAGCGGTCTGATGGTCCAAGCACCACTGCTCGGACAGGAAGCACAAGAACCTCCTCCACAAATAATTCTGCAGGCAGTTTGGCATTAACAGGGCAAAGCTATCGGCCTGCGATGGCGTGGGCTGGCACGGGGGTGATTGCATGACTCCAGGGGAGTGCTGGGGCAAACAGCCCTGTACAGGCAGGCCGTAATCGCACCTCCTCCGGGCCACCTTCATCTTGGCAGCAGATGGTGGGTACCCGTGTCTCCAACACCCACTCCCCCTCATGCACTCCGCTTTCAAGCGGCCGGTACAAGGTGTGGGAGCCGCTGCGCTTTAACAGCCATCATTCCAGGAGCCACGGCTCCATCATAGAGCATGCCCTGGAATGATGGCCGGCATTCAGGGCCATCTTCCTCCAAGCGCTTGGCCGCCTTTTTTTACTCTCTTCTTCTTCTTCTTCTGCTTCTTTTTCTTCAACTAAAAAATGGCATAAAAGCACTACAGGAAATCTAGTGGGAGGCGAGGCCACTAAGGACAGTAGCGATGCATCCTCAGAATTTTCGGGGAAAAGGAGGACACATTTTGAGGCTGCATTTAAGCCTCCTCAGAATTTTGCCAAATGGGGCCGACTTACTCTGCTTAGCGTTAATGGCGTCTGACACTCAAAATGCGTCCTACAGTAGCAACCTCTTGGGGACTTTTCCAGCCTATGTAGGGGCAGTGATAGCCATGCTAACTATATGAAGTGGCGGTGATAGCCATACTAACTATGTAGGGGCAGTGATAGCCATGCCAGTCCAGGGACTGACTGCAGTTCTACTGTAAGGTTTCTTGGTCAAGATCAATGATAGGTGTACCTGACATGGAACAACCAGACCATGAATATTGCTTCAGGTTAATACACTATATTCTTTAGGCTATGTATGCTTTCAAATAAAAATATCCACCATCACCATAATAATTTTTTTACAACTCAAGTACTGCATATACATATATTCATATACATATATATTAGTGATGTTACGAGATGAGCCGAGGCTTCGAGGCGTGTGTCAAATAATGGAGGGGGCGTTTCCCCGAAGCGCGATTCGAGGCATGATTCATTTAGAGGAGGGGCCAAAATGGATGACGTCCGAGGCCTCGCTACCGTGAAACCGTGTGACCGCTTAAGGAAGTGGTTCGAGAAGCGCAAGAATCTTGACAGGAATCTGAACAGCCTCAGTGTTCAGTCAAGATGTGGGTGTTTGGAGGAGAGATGCTCTCAGCTGGATAAAGTTTGGATAGATTCTTAAGAATAGATTGGTTGGAAAAACAACCAATCTAGTTGCTTAAAACTAATTTGGTTAGAATAAACAATGTAATGATCAAAATTTGAGCAAACCACCGGACAAAGCCAGTGTTAACACTTAAGTGTTAACGAGTATTTTCTCGTAGCTACAGTTGCCTACATAGGTGGCGTCATCCGTAAGACAGGCTGTCAATCTAGAGGTTGATGGTTCAAGACCTGTCTTTGGCTTTCGAAAGCTGCAATTAAACTAAATTGTTTTGGCTGATGAGACTAATTTGCATTGTTTTGCCCGAGTAAAAATATAGATTGGGTAAATTAGGTCGGTTTAGCCAAAAGATTGACACATCTTCCAACCTGATTAAAACCAAAAAACGTGGAAAAACTAACACCTTTCATTTTGCTCATCATTGCCCAATTTGCACAAACACTGTCACTGCCTGCTTGAGTTTATTTCACTAAAATGGCAGAAAAACTGCACCTTAAATGATTGTTCTAAGAAATTTTACACTTAAAAAAACTTACAAAAGGTTTTATTATACACACCAACCATTAACAATTTCAAAGGAACTTAAAAGGGAAAAAAAAAAAAACATTTGCAAAAGAAATCACAGATTTTATTACCAAACTGTAGTTCTGCTGTCCACCAGTAGGTGGCGACATGTTCACATGAAGCCTCATGAAGTGTGGGGATCGTTGAAGCAATTTGGCCAAACGGTTCAATAAGGCTTCATCTCAGCATAACTAATATAAATACACACACTGTTAAGAAGCAATAAGATTTTCTGTAATGTTCAGGTTCTAGGATGTGTGTGTCTATATGATCCTTTTGTTTTTTTGAATTGTTTGTTACCTTTGTGGGTGTTTCCTTTTTAGAAGCCATCTTGGAACCTTACTAAGAAGGAGGCCCGCCTCCAACCCAGCTCTCTTATAGAGTTATGATGGCTGAACTTTGATTGGCTGAGGGTAAATTGAGAGGGCGGGGATACCAGGAAATAGGTGGACTGCTGGCTGTAGATAAGAGGCCTGATGGGAAAGCTGCCATTTTGTTCTAGGTATAACCATGCTGTGATGATAGAGAGCTAATAAATCATCTTCTGTTTTTGCTCCAACCGACTCTGCTGAATGTTTCCTTCCTCACCTCTCAGCTCAACACAGACATTTATATTAGAGCGGCTCAATTCATTGAGGGATTATATTGATTCATCTATGATTGCTGATTCAGCGATTTAATGAAATATCTGTGAAATGTGTTAAAGCAGCTTTAGGATCACATTCCCTTTGTTTACTGTTTGACTGACCTATTAGTTTATTTATTTATCATTGATGACATTAATGAAGGAAGTGGCCTCAGCAGATCTGAATTCATTTCTAACTTTCTGTTTTATTGCATGTTGAGGCGAGGAAGGTTAGAATTCATGTTCTGCTGACAGATGATGAGTAGAACTTCTTTAATTTCTGTATCTGGATAAAATGAAAGGAAATTATCTCATTTTTATCGAACTTGTTTTAAAATTCCTTTTTTATTATAACCTGCTTGGATGTTTTCATATTAAATGCAATGAAACACATGAAAACTGCAGCGAACGCCGACCACCTTCACTGCAGAGGAGGACGACCATCCATCCTTCATTCATCCTTCATTCATCCATCCATCCATCAGCTAATCCATCCATCATCCATGCTCCATCATCCTTCGTACATCCATCCTTCATCCATCATTCATCCTGCATCCATCCATCCATCATCCATCAACATCCATCCAGCATCCATCCATCATCCATCCATCCATTCATCCACCATCCATCCATCATTCATCTGTCCTTCATCCATCCACCGTCCCTTCACCCATCCATCCCTTCATTCATCCTTCATCCATCCATCATCCATCCTTCATCCATCCTCCATCCATCCAACCATCCATCCTTCATCCATCCATCCTTCATCCATCATTCATCCACCATCCATCCATCCATCATCCATCCAACATCCATCCAGCATCCATCCATCATCCATCCATCCATTCATCCACCATCCATCCATCATTCATCTGTCCTTCATCCATCCATCGTCCTTCACCCATCCATCCTTTATCCATCCATCATCCCATCCATCACTTCATCCATCCACCCTATCCTCCACCCATCCTTCATCCCATCCATCCATCCATCATCCATCCAGCCATCCATCCCTTCGTCCATCCATCCATCCACTCCGTCCATCCATCGTCCATCCGTCCATCCATCCATCCATCCATCATCCATCCAGCCATCATCCACCTTCATCCATCCACCATCCCTCCATCCATCCATCATCCACCCATCCTCCATCCATCCATCCGCCAATCCACCATCCATCCATCCATCATCAATTCATCCATCCACCATCCATCCATCCATCCGCCAATCCACCATCCATCCATCCATCCATCATCCATTTCATCCATCCACCATCCATCCATCCATCATCCATTCATCCATCCATAATCCACCATCCATCCATCCATCCATCATCCATTCATCCATCCACCATCCATCCATCCATCATCCATTCATCCATCCACCATCCATCCATCCATCCATGATCCACCATCCATCCATCCATCCATCATCCATTCATCCATCCACCATCCATCCATCCATCATCCATTCATCCATCCATGCATTATTTGGTCATTTAAAGTTTTACTTGCGCCGTCATCAGGTTGTCATGGCGATGAGCTGTAAACCTGCTACCTGTCAGTTTGGTCCCATTCTTCTAGATAACAGCAGCCTTTGATCTTTATAATCTATACATGTCCTGGTTTCAAGCATTTTAGCTGTTTAACAAACAAACACCACCTGATGCTGTAATAGAAAGTCAGCATTTTATTTTAGAAAAAGTTTGACAAGTCCACCTCCCATGCCTACAGTAGTTTCTGCACAGAGAGGTGAGCCATGAAAACAGGATTGAAATCCGCGGAAACATCAATATTTAAACATTAGAAAACGCAACTAATTCAGGAAGGGATGCAGGTAACACCTGGAATCTCTAAGCAACACAAGAATCTTTGAACCATCCAGGTACGACAATGGAAGGATCTAAACCTGCAGGTTCGGTATTCAGAACAAAACACAACAAGTAGAGAAAGTAGAAAAACATCCTGGAATCATCATCTGCATTTAACTCAATCACATCAAGATACTTCCTCTTCAGAAAAACGTCATTTCCAGTCCGAATCGTGTGTCTGATGAAGGTCATAACGACCGAAACGTTACATTCAGAAATCCTTGAAGGAGAGCCATGCGGGGTGCGCCAACTTTTTTGGGAAATCTGTGACCAAGCCCTCTGAGGACACGCCCTCTGTGAACCAGGTGGTACTTTCCAGAAGCTAACCAATACCGTCAAACTGTCCGCAGAGGTCTGAGAAAAGCTTGCTATGGTGTTAGATACATTTTTACTCAGAGGCTTTTCTCTCACTGAAGCAGTTAAAGTCGTTTCTTGGATAAACCATCAGATCTGGAGGATCAAGATGATACAGATCCAGAATAAACCTAAACATTCATGAAGCTATAGAAAGACTTTAGGGCCAACTGGTTCTAAGGGACAATAGTCTCTGAAAAGACAAAAACATAAACTACACTCATCCTTTTTTATGGAGTCAGAGTTCAGATCTTCCTCTGATAGAGAAATGTAAACATTGATGAACAGTTTGCAGAAGAAATAAAATAGCAGGTTTTTGGTTTTCATATAATATCCCAAAAGATCTAAGAGAGCAGTGAAGGCACCAGGGGGAGAAACACTGCTGGGTTTCATCAGCAAAGTGGAAACCAGAAAGCCGGGATAAACCCAGAAACACTGAAACTCAAGCTGAAGATGAAGCTAAGCTTATGAGAGGGAGGAACTCAGGAACGATCAAAGATTAGAAACACAAATATTCCTCGAAATCAACGTTTCATAATAAAAAAAAAACATGAAACTAAATTGAAAG
This sequence comes from Cyprinodon brontotheroides, assembly GCA_018398635.1. Lineage (NCBI taxonomy): Eukaryota > Metazoa > Chordata > Actinopteri > Cyprinodontiformes > Cyprinodontidae > Cyprinodon > Cyprinodon brontotheroides. The sequence goes on along the minus strand of JAGKQL010000067.1, from coordinate 4,361,506 downwards.
TTAAAGTTCACTTCAAGCGCAAATAATCAAATAGTTCTTAAAAAACAAACTCCAACATCCGTCAGCATCCTGTCGCCTTCAGCTCCAGCTCAGCCAACGGCAGCAGCATCATCGTAAACTAGTTTCTTCTGCAGGTAATGTTGGTTTCTGTGGGGAAACAACAGAGTTAAAATCTTCATGTTTCTTTGAAAATACATTTTATCACATAACAAACCAGGCTGAGCTGGAAAAAAACAACCTCCTGAGGTCTGAACTCATTATCCTACTTTGCCTACAGTCAATAGAAGCTTAGCTCAGAGGGTGGCGGTGGAAAAGCATCCTGGACAAGCCCCCAAACATGGTACATTCCATGCTCTGTGCTGCTACATGGTTCAATGTCCTGTGGATTTCTACACCTCTGGTGAGTGAAAACGCTGCTGAGTTGGTCAGCTGGTTTTATATTGATAGACACAGCTGGTTCATTTCAGATTTACAAACTGCTTTTTCTCACAATTTGAAGCATTATGTGGAGAAAACATTAGATCTGTTTCTAGTTTCTGCAGTTGTAGTGAAATCTGGTGGTATTAACAGTGATGTGGTTAAATAATAGCAGGTATGCAGGTACCTGGAGGCCAGGTTACGTCGTAGAGCTTCCTCTCCTCTCCAGGAATCTACGCCATCAACAGGAAAAACAGGATTAATTTGCTGTTTTCATGCAGAAACACAAGTAGAGGATGGATGGAGTGAAGATGTCAGGTTGGGTTAGTTGATGAGTGGAAGACTGAGGATCTCCAGACCCTCTGCTGCTTCAACAGTTTACAATAAAACCAAAAACTGGGTGGAGTTCAGTTGCTCTCTGAATCCAATGATTTGATTTCTCTCACGTTTTGTTGTCATTCATCAGGATGTTCAGCAGATATTAAACATTATTATCATTTTCTTTAGATGTTGCAGCTATTAGCTCTGCTAAGGAGCTCATGTTTTCATCAGCATCTGTTTGTCTAGTTCCAAAATAACAAAAAAAGTTAAGAACCGGTGTTGATAATCAGAAGTTATCAGATGTGAAACAAGCTTTTCCATTTTGGTGATGATCCAGATCATGTGTGAGTTTTGAGCTAAAGTTCTGCTTTGATGGAGCAGTCTTTCTGCTTCCAGCGCTTTTTCTTCTTAAGACTCTGCTAATTGTTATAGATTTTATTTTTTTTCTCTCTAACACTTGAACAGCTTTTAGACCTGCCTAATAAATAAAACTACTTCTGGATTTTATTATTTATTAAGATGAGCTTTTAAGTTATTTAACAAAACATTTTCTATAGTGAAACATTCCAAATATTATCCTGTACCTTGCCTCCAGCGGAAGTAGTGTAGAAAACTTTATTTTGAACATTTAAGGAGGACTCACACTTGTGTCTGCCTGACAAAAGTCTGCAAAGCGTTGATCTCTGGTTACATAGCTCGATTTATTCTGAGACGCTCCTGGATCTCCTGCAGAGAGGTCAAAGGTCATGTTCTGAGATCAAGTTTACATAAGAGCAAAATATCTGGATCAGCAAGTAGTACAAACATCCTGTCTGAGCCTGAAAACGTCTGAGTTTAAAGAAAGGTCACAGCATTGGGTTCGGCTAAGCCTGGAGAGTCCAAATCCCTCCATTAAAGTAAGAAAGTAGAGCCAGAGCTCCAGGAGGAGGTGAAGACCGCCGGCTTATGCAGTCGCCCTCTGGAGTGAAGGAGCCACAGAGTGAAACCAAATACCACAACAACTCAGGATGGAGGAAACTGAATTCTGACTCAGTCCTTCACTTTCTGTTCTGACTTGTAAAGGAGGCGGTCCCTATTTCCCTGCTGTCTCCTGGTCCTCCCTTGCTGCTCCTGGTCCTCCCTGCTGCTCCTGGTCCTTCCCTTGCTCTGTCCTTCTTGCTTTGCTGTTTTGAGGCTTCATTTCACCGTAGAACTCAAACAATGGAACCGGTCAGCTGGTCTCTAAATGCAATTGATCGAAATGTCTCCCAAACTGGCAGACTGGGAAAAGGGGACTGTGTCCCATCCTGGAAAGCCGACATACTTTGATGCGAAACACCATGGACTCCTGGAAGGCTTGGAGGATGGTTTGTTTCACAACGCCGTCAGTGGAGGTATATCGAAGATGTGTGGATATTTGGATTTATGATATCTCTAGATTTCTCCTGTTTGGATATAGAGGATACCTGATGTAGTCTTTAATTACAGAGGATTGATCGTGGCTGCCGGCAGCGGTTGATGACCTCACACGAGGCTGGTGTTTCGAGCAGCTGAGCCGTATGCTGGGTGCGATCGAACGCAGGCTGGCTGCGGTGGTTGAACTAAAAGGTGAGACTTTCAGATATTATCTTGGATGTGCACGCTCGCTTCAAGGCGGAAAATCTCAACACATTTGGAAAATTGGACTACGCCACGAAGAGCCAGTCAAGAAAAGACTCAAAGCTGACTGAAAGCCTGAGCAGCTCTGCTTCCTCAAAACAATGAGGGTTATTCTGGATTCGACCTCAACCTGATCCAAATCTCCCCGGGATGTTATGTGCTGAAGGATCAGAAATCCTCCCCCGCGTGGATGACGCCCAGTAGGGTTGATAAGCGTCGGCAGCCATTAGAACGCGCCAAAGGCTTTCGCTACTGCTAGGCACGTAGAGTGCTCCTCACGTTAAAGCCGTCCCTTCCTCAGATCCCCCCCACCCCAATGCATACAAAGTGATGCTTGTACTCGGAAACTGAAATCTTGATTGCAATGTAAATTGTAGTTGACAAATAAAGCAAAATTATTTGATTAATTGATTGAGGAAAGGTGGAGGGAAAACCAACCCCCTCCTCAGGACGGAGGTTCAGATGGAGAACCTCCATCCTGAGTCAAACATCTCATCTCTAAACAAAGACATTTACAGCCTAGAGGTAATATTTTAACCGTCAGTTACTTTATTAAATACTTTCCAATCTTTATTAGAGGCACGTCTCTCCACCTACTGAGGGATTCCACAGGGAGGTTACCTCTTTAGACAGGGTTGGGTTTTGGCTGATGGTGACTATTTCTTCTCTGTTCAGGACTGAAGAGCTGTACTGGGGCTGGGTTGAGTCACGGCACTGGTGGTACTGGGGCAGGCCGTCGTCATAGCGACGGTAGTACTGAGAGGTAACTGGGTCGCTCTCAAACATTGGGTTGAACTTTGTGGCTCGCTCCAAAGTTGGAAGACTCTCATGCCGTCTAAACAGGGAGAAGATCAACGTTTGATTTCAGGGAAAATGTCAGATTAAATTAGCTGCTAAAATCCAGAGTTGGGTCCACCTTAGCGGGTCCTCGGTGTCTTCGCCATCATACTGTTCTCTGAGGGTTCTGGCCAGGAAGAAGATGATCCCACCAGCCACCAACAGGAAACCAGCTACCGAGGCGATAGCGATGCCCACCACCAACGGCTCTGAGACATACTCCTCACAGTGCTCCCCGCGGTACCACCAGTTCTCCCCAACTCGACACCTGCAGCCAAGAACAGGACTTGGACTCGTTCAAGTATTCCCTCATAGATCCACTTCTGCTTAGACGCCTTTTAATCCAAATACAATCGTTTGAAATTCTGAGTTTCAGTTAGACTAGATATCCATTCTATACTAGAACAGATCCACAGGAGTCATACTTTATAAAATACTACCTGTAAACTATTACTACTATCTGTACTACTATATCTACAATCACAGGTATTAACCAGATGAAATGAGAAAATATCCCTCATTTTATTTCTTCATTTTTTTATGCTAAAAGATGTAAATTGCTAATAATCTAAATAAGATTCAAATAAACACTGAGTGGTAGAAAGCTCTAAAGAACAGCGTTAACATGACCACTGTAAGGTGTTTCCTTTTGACCGACCCCCCCTTCTACCTGCAGATGGCGCCCTTTCCAGAAATGATGTCACATTTGCCATCATTGAGGCAGAAGTCGTGTTGGACGTCACAGATGCTCTGACACGGCAAGCCGTCGATGCTTATGTAGCCTGGGTCACACACGCACTCCGCCTCCCCCGACCACTGATTCACCTTACACCTGGAGAACTCGTTACAGGCCTGGAACTTACAGGGATCGGCCCGCTCACCTGGCAGAGAAAGACACCATTACAGGAATGCAGAGAAGCACATTCAGGCTTTGCCAAGTGATGAATGTTGCAAACTGCAGCAGTTAAACCAACAACACCTCAGAGACGGCGCTGGAAACTCAACCTAAACTTGGATAACGACTTTATGCAGTGAATGCTGCTGCAAATGATGGAATTAAATAAAATTAAACATTCAGTATCACACTAATTTCTAAATAATCAGCAGTATTTGCTCCACCTTCATGGCTTTCAACCTCATCTTTTGTTTATCACCGCTGTCAGACAGACAATCTGCTCATTAATGGACGCAACCAAACCAGTTTGTGTGACTAACATTAGATCACTGTAGATCACGCCCACTTATTGCCCACTTCCTCTAGATCACGCCCACTTATTGCCCACTTCCT
>JAGKQL010000067.1:4333062-4356995 GCA_018398635.1 Cyprinodon brontotheroides | reverse complement strand
GCCCACTTATTGCCCACTTCCTGTAGATCACACCCACTTATTGCCCACTTCCTGTAGATCAGGCCCTCTGGTCACCAGGACCATGACTCGGAGCTTCTCGCCTCCTTGACTTAGCGAGGAAAAGCTAATTCTGATTGACGGTTCTGGTTCCAGGCCTCTGGATGAGTCTGTTAAACCTGTTGGACCTGATGGTTGATGTGGTCAGCAGGATATGGGGCTCTATGATCTGCCCAGAGCAGCCGGCAGCCTCTGTCACCATGCAGCTCCAACACGTGCTTGTGCAATGGAAGCCATGTGCAGACAGAGAGCAGCGCAGATGTAAAGTGATTATGAGGAGTTCAGACCCCAGTGAGTCACTGCTGTAGATTAGGTTGATAAGTCAGGAGCTCCTGAAAGTGGCTCAGACAGATTAAGGCGCGGTCGCTCTGCATAAATATGTCTTAGTCCAACAGGTAAAAACATTTTACTTTCATGCCCAGATCCTCCTGCTTCACCTGCAGGTGAGACTGTCAGCTGTACCAGTTTTCCGCCACTGGGAGCAGTACAGTAAACCCAGCCAGTGTGTGGTTATCCAGCTAGGAACCTGCCGGTGGTCTCAGGAACTAACTGCAGTTGCTCAGGCCTGCTGTAGTTCTCCTCTCAGTGTTTAACGGGGAACCTTAATGGTGTCCAGCTAAGCTTCTGACGGGATTAAAGCTCTATAGAGCTTTTTCTTTACGATTCAACACAACTTCTCCTAGTTTAAAATCATACTTCCTCCCAAACGGCTCAGTGTCCCTAAAACCAATGAACCAATAAACAAAAGGAAGCGTGATACGACTCTAGTGATCCTCTGAAGCCTCACAGAGGACAACAGCTTGGGTTCAGGCAGATGGAGACAAACAAACATGATGTGGACCTTTGCAGTGAGTCAGTTGCCCTGCAGCGGCTCACGTTCCTCCCAGACAGATTATCAAAGGTATTAGTTCAGATCCAAAGAGGTGAAAGGGCGCCTGAGGCGCTGCACAAACAGAATGGAAAACCTGAATGCCCGCCTGCTGCTGCTGCTCACATTAGACAGACTGAAGCCAAAGAACCAAATGATTAAAGTTCCTACAGAACAAACCGACCGATCAAAGACCGACAGTAAAGCCGCCGCTGGACGATCCGTAACCAAACACTGAACTCTAGTCCACAGAACTAGGGAAACCCGGTCCTACCGGATTCAACATCCAGGGAGTACTTGTCAATGGCCAGGTTCATGGTGTGGTAGGCTGTGTTAGCAAAGTCCTCTAGGATCAGGTAGATGATGTTGGTCACCTCTTGAGGAACTGGTTTACCAAAACGCATCCTGCTGTTTACCACAATGCTGCCGTTTCTGAAGTTGAGGATCTCCAGGTTTTGGAAGTTGTTCAGATTGGACTGGAGGTATGGAACAAGCTGTTTGGTGAAGAAAACAACAAGTTATTAAATGAAAATGTTCACTGGAAACTTCTTCTCTAACTTCTCACCAGTTGAAGGAACCGTTGCTCTAGAGTTTTATACTCAGATGAGCTTTTGTTGAAGAGGTCCATGGAGAAGGCCATGTTGGTCACCCTCAGGCTGAAGAAGACTGTCAGAGCTCTGCCGGGTCTGGCAGGTAGAAGGTCTGAGCCATGAGCTTCACTGGAGAAGCCACTGCTTTCCCCATCCGCCTCCCCAGTGCCGTACTGGAACACATCGATGCTGACATCAATGCTGGGCAGGTGTTGGAAAGGCTGGAGGTCCACCATAGAAGAAGTCTCATTGATTTTGGGCTGAGATGGAAGGACGGCGCCTACTTCTTCTCTGGAAGGTTCTACTGCCTCTCGAGAATATTCCTCTTCCTCCTGTAAAGATGTTGCTTCTCCAGAAGGTTCCGTCTCCCTAGAAAGTTCTGGTTTTCCCTCAGATGGTTCTTCCAGCCATACTGGAGGATCAGTTCCTCTATGTGAAGATTCCTCCACTTTCTCCCCCTTCTGAGCTGCATCTCCTTGTTCCACAGGCTCTACTTCTCCTCCAGAAGGTCCAACATCTCCTCTGGAAGGTTCTGTGTTTCTTCCTGAAGTTGTTTCTCCAAAATGTCCCAATTCTATTTCTGAAGGCAATATTTTTACTTCTGGAGGACCAAGTTCTCCTAAAGATTCTTCTTCTTCGCTCCCAAATCCTTCCATGGTTCCTGGTGAGGGTTTGACCTCAGCTCCCAGCGTCACCTCTTTAGGTCCAGAGGTGTCTCCTTCCGTTCCTGGAGTAGACTCTTCCACAGACGAAGGCGTCTCTTCAACGTCTCTTTGGTTAGATTCATCTTCATGGTTTTCTCTCCATCTTAAAGAGTCTAGATCCTCCTGAGGTCGTTTTTCTCCATTAGAAGCTTCAGCTTTTTCTCTCAATGTTTCAGCTTTCATTTCTGAGGATTCTTTCTTGGATTCATTCGGTTTGATGTGAACTTCTAGAGCGTGAGCCTCCTCCAGAGGTCCAGCTTTGTCTGTCAGAGGTTCTGTTTCAGCTTGTAACCCTCCAGAAGATTCTATTTCCTGATCCAAAGGTTTTACTAATTCTCCAATAGGTTCAGTTTTCTCTGCTTCCTCCCAGGTAGGTTCTGCTTTAGCAGCCAGAACGTCTTCTAGGGTTGTTCCCGGGTGTAGGTCTGGAGATGAAGGCCCCCCCCCAGAATCAGCTGCAGCTGTTGTTTTAATAAGCACACCCACTAATGTTGACTCTTCAGTGACCTCCTCCTGGTTTGGAAGCTGGTGGGGAAACAGATCTTCATCTTCTGGTACTGAATCAGACACTCGAGTGAAAGGAGACTCCCTCTCAGGTGAGATTACGCTGCTGGGCTTTGAGGCTGCAGCTGAACTTGGGATTAGGGTTGCTGAGGTTGCTGTGACGACGATGACTTCATCCACAACCAGGTCCTGGTCTAGGGTTTGGGTTGAAGGGACTTCAGGTTTTAGGTGAGCAGAGTCTAAACTTTGCTCACCTAAAATCTCCATCCCCTTTGGGTCCGATGCTTCAACCAGGACTTCCAGCTCTGCTGGTTTAGGAGTGACTTCCCTGACTGCTACTACTTGCTCTTCAACAGACGGTGCAGCTGCAGTTTGGCTCTCTGCTAAATCACCTTCAGTCTTCATGTCTGGAGTGACCTGGGTTGGTTCCAGGTCAACCATAAAATCCACCAAAGTCTCTGACTCTCTGTGGGTTTGCTCCACCTTTGCAGTGGACTGTGGATGCTGGATGGTAGAACCTGCAGGTTCAGGAGAAGCAGTGATGATTACTGAGAAGGTCTGTGGCTCCAGCAGAGAGGAATCCCCATGGAGACCGGATGCTTCCACTGTTTGCCCAGAAAGCTCTGCTGTCATGGTTTCCTGAGTTAAGGCTAAAGGAACCGGAGCTGTGGTCCAGCCCTGCGTCACCACAGCTTCCTTCAGAGAAGGTTTCTCTGTGGGTTTATTCAAAGCAGATTCTTCAGAGGTGGTCGCCGCTAAAACAGCAGTTTCCTGCATTAGAAACAAATCAGCAGCTTCCGTGTTTGCTGGTTCCACAGCAGGTAAGTCATCGTCTGGATCCAGTTCCAAGTCTGGTGGCGGTAAAACTTCATGACTTCTTTCATAAGTGACATCGGACGCTGATGAAGCCTCCAAAGCCCAGAGGTAAGAATCCTGAGCGTCTCCTGAGAATCCAGACCCAGAGCCGTGATCCAATGTGGGCGATTCAGCTAAAGGTGGCCTGCTGACTGCAGGGGGACCTTCTGGAGCAACCGTCTGGTCTTCCAGCTGCTGGTCATCTGCAGCGTGGGGGGGGGTGGTGAGGAGGAATCCTTCATCTTCAATGTTTCCAGTATCTGTAAAGCAGACAAACATGGAATCCATCAACTTCATATTCAGGCCTCTATGAGCTGTAAAGACCTGAATTTGATCTACGCAAAACATGGCGGCTCTGCCCCTTGTCTAGATCTATAGATCTAGACATGCTGTTCCCACCTTCTACAGACTCACTGAATTTAGTCACTGGCTCCAGGTGGACTGTCTTCTCCTGGACTCCGGCGGTCTGTGGAGGGGTGGTGCTTTCATCCAATAAGAAGACGTCATTTTCACTGAGCAGCGCAGGCTGTGGACCTTTCCACTGGTCCAAGGCGTCCAACAAGAAGTCTTCCTTCTTCAGGAAAACTTCACTGGACTCTGCCTCATGGGTGGGAGCATCGGGAGGCTTCTCTGCAGCCAGGATGTTATCCTGAAAAGATTCAGCTTCTGTAACCTGAGTTCATCGTCACCATAGTTCAATATGTTCTACTCACCATGTTCTCATAGGAATCCGCTGGTTTGCTGGTAGGTTTCTCAGCCGGCGCCACGTTCCCTGCTTTAGAGACACAATCATTTCGCATTGAGGAAAGAAGCAAAGACAAAGCTGTGAAATATTGACCAAAGAGCCACAGCACCATTTCCCAGGAAGTCCAAGCTGCTGTTGGTTAGGAAGTTGTCTTTGTGCAGCGCCTCTGTGATGAAGTTACGGAAATCTGTGATGGTGTAGATGACGGTGGGCTGCTCCGCAGCTCCCACATAGTTCCTCTCCACCAGGTTGTTCTGCAGCGTGATGAAGTCTCGCGTGTCGCTTGAGATCCCGTCACTGTCCAGTTCCACCTCCAAAATAACAGCATAGTGCACCTGGACCACCAGACCTCTGAGGACACAAAGCATCCAACCAATCAGAACTTAGGAAGACAAAATGCTTCATGTGGAATTAAAGTTAGGAGAAAGCTGGACGTGCATCAATCAGCATGTCTGGACGTGCAGACAGGAAAGCAACTAGTTAGCTGGTTAGTCAGTCCTACCTTACATTACAAACTTTGCCTCCTCACTCACCAGTGCATACATGGAACTGCCCCCAGCTTACCTCAAGGAACTCCTCACACCTCCTCCAGAACCCTCCGCCTCCACCACCTCCCACCCACCGACTGCACCCCAGCCAAGAGTCAAGCTTCTGCACAATGGGAAGATAGGCCTTTCCAGGCAGTTGCCCTGCACAACTCTGGAATGGCCTCCCCAGAGTCCCTTTTAGGGTCCTGCCACAGAGTGTGGAGGCATTCAAGAAAGGGCCTCAAGACATTTTTTATTTAAAAAAGCCTTTGAACATTAGTTAGTACTTTATCTGTGTGGTTTTATGGTTATTTTACTGTTTTTTGAGCTACTACCTATGTTATTTTATTGTAATGTCTCATTTTAACTATGTGCTACTGTTTTTATTGTACGGTTTTTTTTTAACTATGAATTTACCTGTAGCACTTTTGAGATTTTTTTTAATGTAAAGTGCAAATACAAATAAAATGTATTATTATTATTATTACCTGGTCAGAATGAAACACTGAAGGAATGATGGCTGCACGTCCTCTGTCCGACCCTCTGACATGTCCTCTATCAGACACTCTGACATGTCCTCTATCAGACTCTCTGACACGTCCTCTATCAGACTCTCTGACATGTCCTCTATCAGACTCTCTGACACGTCCTCTATCAGACACTCTGACATGTCCTCTATCAGACACTCTGACATGTCCTCTATCAGACTCTCTGACATGTCCTCTGTCAGACTCTCTGACACGTCCTCTATCAGACTCTGACATGTCCTCTGTCAGACTCTCTGACACGTCCTCTGTCAGACTCTCTGACATGTCCTCTATCAGACACTCTGACATGTCCTCTATCAGACTCTCTGACATGTCCTGTCTCAGACTCTGATTTGTCCTCTATCAGACACTCTGACATCTCCTCTAGCAGACTCTCTGGACAACGGCCTGGGTCAAGCACTCTCTGACACGTCCTCTGACGGGCTCTCTGACATGTCATCTGTCAGACTCTATGACACGTCCTCTGTCAGACTCTCTGACATGTCTGGTATCAGACTCGCCCACATGTCCTCTGATCTGACTCTCTGACATGTCCTCTATCAGACTCTGACATGTCCTCTATCAGACTCTGACATGTCCTCTATCAGACACTCTGACATGTCCTCTATCAGACTCTCTGATCTCAGCCTATGTTCTCATCTTAAAACTGTTCGTTTTACATGTTTTGTTATTGAATATGAAGAGAAGTTAAAGAAAGCCTGGTGACCTCATGGAAGGTCTGTAAAGCGGTTTGAAGGAGCAGCGAGTTTGTTAAAAAGGCTTTAAGGTAATCCTGCAACAGCTGCAGGTGGCCGCCGGCCGACTTATCCCACTTAAGAGCTGATCGACCATCAATAAGGACATTAAGCAGAAGAAGAGCAGCAGAGAGGTTATTTAATACGACAGGTGGGAGACGGATGTCCAACTTTCAGTAAACCAGAACTGTGATCCCTGGGGAACAATGGTGGCACAAGGGTTAGGCATGCAACCCATGTACACAGGTCTAAGTCCTGGTTGCAGATGTCTCCTGTTTAAGTCCTGAACTTCTCCTTAACCCCTTTTCTGTTTGCTTTTCAGATTAAAACACTAGTTCCTAGAAAGGAAACAACTCTAATCCCAGTAACATCGGATCAGTTTTCTGCAAACACCAAAGGATCAGAGCAGCTCCATGTTGATGAGGAGCTTCAAGGACATTTCAGAAGTCTTGTAGTTTCCTCTATCTGAGTCTAGTTCCAGGCTGAACCATCTCCTTGGTGGTTTATGCTTTCACAGCCAGCTGGAATCATTAATGCTCAGCCTGGAAGCCTAGCGAGGCGTTGGGGTAGGCTGCATCTAATCCTTGTGCAGATGTGAAAACAGTCCCAGAAAGTAGGGAGCCTCAGCGGCTGCAGGGTTACAGCTCAGACTACCCCAGCTGAGCTGAACAGTGAAAAAGGAATTTAATAAAAGCAGAAACTTACCGCTCAAGGTCCTTCTGAGGCCTGGAAAAGCAAACAAAACAAATTATTGACGATCAGAAACCAGACAAACACTCACAATGTGGAGCATTTCAGGTTAGTTATTTCTAAGGTCAGTTTGCTTTAAGATCCATAGTTTGCCATTTAAGCAAAGATGATCTCTGAAGACGTCTAACAGATCAGTTGGTATCCAAGTCAATGAAACGGTACCTGAATTCAATAATGGCCACGTTCTTGAAGCCTGGCACCCCCCCAAAGGCATCTTCAACCTGTCATAATAAAGGAGAGAGCCGTTTGAATGCAGGTCTCTACAGTTGACTGTCCTTTCAGCAGAAGGGTGGTCAATTATGGGAGAAACTATCTTGGTCGACTCATTCGGGTCACGTCTGTCACTTTAGGGTCTAATGTGCGTTGAGGCTTTTTTTTTGGTGAACTGGTACAAAATAATTTATTATGAATCATTTGTGATTCACAGACTAAAGTAAAGATGCCTTTAATCTATCTGGTCATCCAGGAGGAGAGAATGAGACTGATAACCCTGAACCAGTCTAACCAGATCATCTGTGTCTCAGTAAATTGACCTGAGACTTGCTTCAGAAATTAACTCTACTTAGTCAATGTCTTCTATTCAATGACTACCAGGATATTTGTCTCGACATATCTGGACAAAAGCAGGAGATGAGAATCTGTGTGAAAGAAGGTAAAGTGAAGCAAAGACCTTCTGAGTAAACTGGGTCAAACCTGATGCACAAATCCTTCATTAAAAATTAGAAACAGGTTTTGGGGTCTCTGTGGCCCGTGGCTGCCCTCCACTTCTTCTGCTGATTCTATTAGCAAAGTTATCCACTTCTATTCCCTCATTAAAGAGCCTGACCCTGACTTCCAAACCATAAACTGGTTTCCCACGTCACTGAAATGGATCAGAGCCCAAAAACCTCCCAGTGGAGCGAGAACACACCGGTGCTCTGCTCTGCTTTCCTGGCAGCGCTGCTTTTTCCATCAGCTCGAGGTGAGTCATCACTCGTATACATCTGATCCCTGCTGCAGCCACTGCGGCTCGTACGGCTGCACTAGTAAAGTCCACAACAAACTGAGCTGTAAAGCATGAAGATGCTTGAAGCGTGAAACTCAGACGAGGCTTTTAAACTGGAGCCAAATCCTTGACTCTGCATTTTAAGGGAAAACCACAAGCGAGTCTGTTCTGAACTCACTGAGTGTTGTGGATGTCAGGGAGAGGAATAAAGATAAGAGGAAGCAGTGATTCAAACGATAACAAGTCAAGGCAAACTGGACCAATCATCTTCATCAGGCGTTGATATCAACAGTTTAAAGTCCTGAAACCAGCAGGAGGAAACAGGGCTGTGGCTACAGACATGAGTCTGTGGATGCTCCACGGATTTATAACTGGATGGTCCCACTTTGGATGGTGCAGCTCTCTTTCCTAGGAATCTGGCCACATTTATTAGTCCTCAAACCCTGACCCCCAGGGTGCAGACCAGGAAGCAGAGTTGTAGTTTAACAGACCTCTGCAGCTTCTCTACTACATTACCCACTCTTTACTCCATCCAGACCCAAGTGTCTAATTAAAGTTAAAAGAACTCCAAATTTGGGAGAAAATTTAAACAATTAAATGTGTTCTTTTAACATAAGATCTCTTTCCTCTAAAAGTTTGCTAAATAATGACTTGATTTGTGATAATCTTTGATTGATTTATGTTTCATTGATTTATGTTGCCTTACAGAAACCTGGCTGCAGCAAGATGATTATGTGAGCATTAATGAGGCAACTCCTTCAAACTATTTAAATTTTATTATAAAGTCTGTCTGATTCTGAGTTCACATCCCCAGAAGTTCTGGGCGAGGAGGAGGAGGAGCAACAATCTTCCAGTCTGACTTACTGATTACTCCCAAAACAGTTAATACCTACAACTCTTTTGAACATTAAGGACCCCTTTTTCATCATTCTGCTTCATTCTATCTCTATAGTTCTGCTGCTATAGGCTTGGGCTGCTGGAGGACATAGGGACCCCTTTTTTCATCACTCTGCTTCATTCTAATCTGTTAGTTCAATCTAACATTATGCTCTCTGGGTTCAGCTTTTACTGGGACTGAATGGATGTTCTTTCAATCTTTGTCATGAAAAGTGGCTCAGAGCTCCGGTTCTGCTGGAGGTTTTTCATCCTAATAGAAGAGAATTCACTCCACCGCAACATCAGCTGCTCATCATCACCGGATCCCCGCGTCCCTCCCTGGTCAAGGCCATCATCCTCCTTTAGTCTCAAACCTCGCCTGGAGTCCTTCTTCAACTACATTCAATAAATTATTATTAATCTCTTCCTGTTGAGTGTAGTTCAGAGAATTAGACAGAGCCATTGACCTGCAGCCATGTTTCAGTGAAACACACGAGGAAATGCTCATAATGACAGAATCCTTTCCGCTGGACAGCATCAAAAAACACATAAAACAAGAAACTGTGACCCAAAAACTGATGACTCTTTTAAAGAATAATGTCAGAATAAAACTAGCAGTTCTACAAAAAAAAGAAAAACAAACCGCAGCTACCTGAGCAGCACAGTTCTAGCTGATAGCTTGATTAAAGCTAGCTCTTTTGCATATGAATGTATCCCTGGGTTTGGCCCCTAAGCTCAAGTTATCTTGCTGATTTGCATTTCATGCCATGAATTAGTGAACCATAGTGAAAGTCATAGGGTGAATGGGGCTATTGTGTAAAAACACTTTTTCACTTTGGCGCTAACACCACTTGACCTGGCTCTACCCCACCTGTGGAGTAAAAAATGTTGAGCTATGTCTGTTCTTAGCCTCACAGGCTCTAAATGAGAGATCAGAATGAGTCACAGCCTCCTTCATGGGATGAAGGAGACGACTGCTGTTTGGAGGAGATCCATCTGGCCAGAGGAAGATAGATTAAGCTAACAGGGGAACGACCTTCATGAACTTTAGTTGTTCTAAATGTTGAAGTGTGAGAAAGTTCTTTATGCAGGGGGTGGGTTGGTTCCCTGGGAGAGAGAGAGAGAGAGTGTGTTGGGATGTTGTAAGGTATAAATGTGTGCTGGCTTTGCCCCAGTCACAGCTTTTCTCTCCTTCTGAGGATGTAAAATAAAATTTGAACCTTTTTCTTGCAAGAAATGTCTTCATCGGTTTCTCTGCAACGTCACACAGCCCAGCAATGTCTAAACGCTTCCACTGCTGCTCCGTCAGTAGCAGTGCTGTCTCAGTGACGGCGCGAAAGCTACCTTTGGTTACCGATTTCATTTATATATCCAATCTTTGTTAGATTATATCATGATATTCATCACGTAGATCCAAACATTGGCCTTCAGTAGATCTTTGCTGCACAGACGGTGGAGTCTGTGCCAGACACATGATGGTATGAGAAAGTTTGTTAACCTTGACATGACCTTGAACTTCACAGATATGAAGCTAAAATGTTATTAAGTGACAAGAATTAGTTTAGTTAAATTCCTTTTGGATGAAATTAAAAGGTCATTTCCTGTTTGGTTAGTTTCTCATTTAGGGCAGGCAGTTAGGATTCTAATAGTGTGTGAGGAGAAGCAGAGGAGGGCAGCTTCTATAGCATGGAGGACGGGAGGTCAGTGCCAGATGGTAGACTGCCCTGCTGCAGGATGATTAATGGAGGCTGCTGCACAGCAGGCAGTAAGAGAACAATGTTTTCTCTGGATGGAGGTTGAAGTAAGGCAGGACCTGTCATTTTAAATCCCAGGATCAGAGACGTTTCTAGAATTTCCTTCTTTCATCTGAGGGAATATTGCAAAATGAGCAATCTCCAAGTCCGTGGGGTGATGCTGCGAGTGTTCAGTCCGCTTACTCTGTTACTCCAAGGCTGGACCCTCATTGTAATCCCTACTATCAGGAAGTCCACAAACTGTAAAGTTAAAAGCCTTCTCAGCTGATCCTGAAAATGCTGCTGCCAGCCAGAGTTCTTTACTGAGAATGATGAAAAAGAGAGATCATATCTCCTATCCTGCTTCTCTTCATTCTTTCTCATAATGGGCCTGAAGTGTAAAGATGGAAGTATGTCCAACTGAAACCACCATATCCACAACAACCCCTAACTGAAGAGCTCCAGATGCTCTTTGGTTGACGCTCACCTTTCGCGTGAACTGTCTGGCCAGCTGTTGGTACTCGAAGCTGCTTGGGTCTCTCAGAGCATTGTTGTAGGTTTCTCCTTTTAGCTTGATGCGTAGCTCAACCATATGGTCCCTTAGAGTCTGCGAGGGTCGAAACAGTGTCTCAACTATCTCATTGCCCATCTAAGAATAAAAAAGATACAAAAATATTCACCTGATGATGACTTAAACACATGTTCTAATTAATCACTGGTTCTATATGTGCTCACCAAGTTCTCCTCATGTTCTCCTGTGAAACCATTATTATTCAGTAAGTTGTTTTCTTCTTCATAGGGTTGGCCTGATAGATCCAGGAAGTTTCCATTGTTGGTTTCTACTGCATACTTCATGGTGAACCCCAGAGGGCCCTTCTCTGCAGGTCCTATTGTTGATGATCCGGGTGTAGCTACCTCTTCCACATCTGTTTCACCAGTAGAACCAGGATGGGCCTCTGAAAAAACCTCTCTGTCTCCAGTGATAGCTGGTAGGAGAACTATCAGGGTACGGTTCTCCGCTGGTAGAACCTTTTCCTCGAAGGGAAGTTCTTTTGGGAAGACAGTCTTTAGAGACCATGTGTCTGATGTTGTTCCTTGAAGAACTTGGGTCATTACTTCAGGAGATGTTTCACTGGGATCTTCAACTTTAGGAACATGTTCTGTCACTTTGATGGCAGGTTCAACCACATGTGAAATTGTTGCTTTGTTGGTCTCAGTTTGAATGTTAACTTTAGGACCCTGTGGGGATCCAGATGGTACATCAGTTCTGTCCAACTCAGACACTTGCAGAACTTTTTTAGTCTCTTCAGAACCTTCAGCAGACGGCAGTACTAGCACCTCCTCTGGAATGTTTGATGTTGTTCCCTCTTTTTCCTCTGTTACTTTATACGATATCTCTGAGGTTATATCCTCCGTGTGCTTGAACTGTTCCTCTGCTGATGTTTCTTCTACTTTATCTGAAAATGTTGGACGAACTCCAGCTTTATCTTCATCGGGTCTCAAATACGGTTTGGTTTCTACCGGTCCTTCTACAGCTTCCTCTGGAGCCGGTTGTCCTGTGGGTTCTAGTTTCCTTTTAGGATGCTCCATAAGATCTGCTTCTCCTGTTGGATCGACTTTTGTTTCTTTGTCTTTGAATTCTTTTACTGGATCTCTAGAGGTTTGCATTCCAGGTGAAGGTTCTTCTTGAGGTTTTTGATCTTTACTTGACTCCGGTTTTGGTGGCGATTCTGTGATAGGTTCTTCATTATAGCCTAATCCTATGGGAGGCTCTAATACTGTAGTTGGTTCTTCTGTGGTTTTAGGTTCCTGCATAAATTCTCTTATGGGCTGTGGTTCTTTTAATGAATCTTCAGTATGATCTGTAGTATCAGTTGATACATTTTGGGCCTCTGGTACCAGTACAGACTGCAAGGTGGTTTCTGGAGTTTTTTTGACTACTTCTTCAAGTTTTACTTTGTGCAGAGATTCACCAGTGGTCTCGGTCAGGAGGCCTGGTTCTCTTGTAGCTTCTGCTGAAGTTGGTTCCGGGCGTTCCATTGGCTGATCTGGTTTAATGGGTAAACTGGTTTCGTGTGTTGATTGTGGAATGTGCTCCTCTTCTGGACCATTGTTTTCTAACCTCAAAGTAACTTGTGTTGGTTCCTCAAATGCTCCAGGTTGTTGTTTAACAGTCTCTGCCTCCTGACCAGACTCTTTGGCTGGTTGTTCTTCTTTAGTGGTCTCAGTGAAGGAATCGGCTGACAATGCTGGATCTCTTGAGGGTTGATGTATTTGGTCTTTGGTTGCTTGTTCTGTGGGTTTAACAGGTGGTTGTGTTTCTTGTGTTGATTCCTTATTTTGTTCAGGTTCCTTGCCCAGTTTCTCTGTGGAATGAGGTTCCCACACAGGCCCTGGTTCTACTTCTAAACCTTCAATTTCTGACACAACCTCTTTCTCCTGATATATAACTTGATTTGTTTCTTGTGGTGGTTCTATGGAGGGTTCCAGAACTTCTGTTCGTTGGTCTGTCGGTTCTGATGATATGGCTTCATATGTTCTTGCAGTGGTTTTGCTTTTTTCAGCCATTTTGGTTTCTTGCGATGGTTTAATGTTTGGTTCCGTTTCTTGTGTTACTTCTTCGGTGGTATTTATTTCTTCATTCGGTTTCTCGGTTGGTTCTGGTTCTTTTTCTGGATCTCCTTCTCTTTGCTTTACTTCTGCTTCTTTAACTGGACTTAGGACCGTACTTATTTCTTGTGACGGTTTTGTTGTAAGCTCTGGAACATGTTCTGGTTGTGCCGTCAGTTCTATTGATTTTGCTTCAGCTGTTTTCTGTGTGGTTTGTATTTTTAGAGTTGACTCTGTTTCTTTTGCTGGTCTTTTGCTTGGTTCTGCCTCTTGTGCCATGCCCATATCAGGGTTTAACTCTAGAACTGATCCGCTAGAGGCTTCAGGTTCTTGTGTTGGATCTCCAGAAGGTTTGGTTCTTTCTATGTTAATAACTTCAGCATCTCCTACAGTCTTTCTCATTGGTTCTGACGGCTTTTCAGTGAGTTCTGTTGAAGATTCTGCCGTTACTGGAGTTTCTAACTTTACTTCAGTTTTGTGTGCCGGTTTCTCAACTTTAGAATCACCTTCTGGTTCCTTTTTAAGTTCAGTGTTTTCTGCAATGTCTGGATCATTTGCATCAGTTTCCAGACCTTCTCCTGCCAGTACAGCTTCTCCTACAGGTTCTGGTTTATGTACAGTTTCGTCTGTATGATCTGGTTCTTCTGTAATCTGATGTTGCTCCATGGGCTCTCTGTCTGTTTTAGTTGTAAAGCCATCTGGAGCAGAACCTCCTGTCGGTTTAATTATTGCATCGTCTGTTTCTACAACAACTTTCTCTGATTTCTCTCCAACGAATGTCTCCAATGGCTCCAACAGCTCTTCTGTGAAGTCCTGTGTATCTTCTGCCTTGTCTGGTTTGATTGTGGCTTCTTCTGTCTGAACAATCTCATTTTCAGCCTTAGCTCCCTCTTCAACTTCCTCATCTTCTGTAATCATGGCTGTATCTTCTTTTTTGACCTCGACATCTATCATCTCCCCCAGCTTTGCTGCTGGAACAAGAGCAACACTTTCTGTTGTAGTTACCTCAGTTGTCATTGTCCATGTTGTTGGCACTTCTTGAAAAGCACCCTTAACGTTTCCTTCTTTTACAGTAAGGAGAGGTTTGCTTGTCATCTCTATAGCTTCTCGATTTTCAGTGATCCTCTTGCTGATAGTTACCAGGATGGGTGACTGAGAAGAAACATTTGTCTTTGATTCCTGCTCTGAACGTTCACTGATGTTAATTTCTGTTCCTTCTTCAGGTTCCAACATCAGAAACACAGTTGGTGTTGTCTCCATGATGACCTTTGTTTCACCTAAGCTAACATCTTCTGCTGCCTTTGAAGGATCTTCCTGGGCTGTGTCCTCCTCTACAAGAATATCCGTTTCTGGTCCAAGAGCTACAGCGTCAACACTGGGCTCTTGCATGACTTTAGTGGCTTTCTCTGCAGGCGTCAAAGTCCCTCCAGGAATAGTATCTAAATAGTTATCAAGAATTTTCTCCACTGTGGGTCTGAGAACTTGCATCGCAGTCATTTTAGTGATGCCTTCTGTACCAACATCTTCGACCACCACAGCAGTCACATTTGGATGATGCCCTGCTTCCATCAGAGTGAAGGTTTCTGCAGCAGATGGCATGGTGGGCTTTGGACTAATCAATGCTGTTGGCCCCTTTGTTGGTGGTTCATCATCCTGTGGACTGATTACCTGCTTGCTGCTTGGGTCTTTAGTAATACTTCCAATAACCTGGTCATATTCCCCAAGCTTCCCGTCTTCTATTACGGTGCCTGAACCAGCGGCAACCTCCTGATTGAATATGTCAAATAGTTGGTTTGTAGAAGAGGGAAAAACTTCTGTAGTCATCTCAACAATCTCCTCTGAAGTTACTCCAACATTTGAAGCATTGTCGTAGTTGATGACCAGACTTGGTGAAGTAATGCTGCCTACAGTTTCCTGGATATCATTAGAGTCTTCTGGCACAGTGTCAGCAGCAGGGTCAGAGGTTAAATCCACAGGATTCCCAGAGAGTGAATTCTCTGCAGTGTCTTTATGTGAAGCTTCAATTACAGAGAGTGGTGGAGTCCAAGAGGTGACTTCAAAGCCAGGAGAAAGCTCCTCTTGAAGGACTGTAATAGGCTGTGATCCAATGATAACACTGTTGTCTCCTGCAAAAAGGTATTAGAGGAAAGGATTAAAGAAAATCACGTCTGTCTCCAGCTCAGTCTGACGTGAGGGACAGGACCAATAAACAAAGACATGTCTGCTCTGAATGAAAGTCAGTACATGTGGTTCAGCTGAGTTAGATGGGAACGGCTAAAGCTTAATGTTAGCTTACATTCTGCTCTGTGAGCAGCTGGATGTACAGAAGGCCACCATGTTCTTCACTCAGTAAGACGGTTAAAAGATTCCAAAACTACATTTCTATTGTTGTTAAAAGAAGCCTAAAATAAACTCTGTATTTTCTAATTGTTCTAAAGGTTTAAAGTTCAGTGATTGTTCCTGACACTTCCCAACGATGTTAGCTAACAAGGTTATCTGCTATCTTAGCCCTCCTGGACATCTGCCATGTTTCCCACTAAACAAAGCAATGTCTACATTGTTTCTTCAGCTCCTCTAGACTACGATGTTAGGCTGTGCAACACTGAATTTGGAGAGTTTATTTAGACCTGTTTCTCCAAGTGTTTCAGGTCTTACTGTCTACATTCTGTCTGATATGGTGGTCTTTGCTGGGGACGGAGGGGAGCAGGGGCTGCTGATCTTCTAAGTCAGGCTGGTCCACATGTCCCTGTCTGCATCCATGGAGCAGGCTGCTGCCTGTAAATAGGCTTATAGATCTATTCTGAGCGCGGCGTGTGATGGGAATCAGCCCTCCTTCACAAAGACTGCCTGGACTAAAAGGTGATGCCCCTGACAACACCACCAGAACCCCAACTGAACACCAGGTCACAAGCTTACCTTCAGGTGGGATGGGAGGTTAAGACAGGCTTACCAAGGGGT
Source organism: Cyprinodon brontotheroides (assembly GCA_018398635.1). NCBI lineage: Eukaryota > Metazoa > Chordata > Actinopteri > Cyprinodontiformes > Cyprinodontidae > Cyprinodon > Cyprinodon brontotheroides. The sequence continues at coordinate 4,340,951 of JAGKQL010000067.1, read as the reverse complement.
CAACAAAAAGTAACTAAGCTCTGCGTACGTCCAGCTTTTCCATGAAGATGAAGATTTCGCCTAAAACTCATTAACTCTGGTTTGAAGGTTACTGTAGCACCGAGTTAAAGGTGAGAGGTGTTCAGGACAGGCTTAGATGGATAGTTCCAGAATTCTGTTTCAAGCTCAGTGTCCATCATCATCATCATCATAAACCCGATATAAAAGTCCTCTTAAGCCTTTGGGCCGAACTTATCTTCAGAGGCTCATGTTGAGAAAATGGACCAAGACCAGATGCCTTCAGGTTCTGTCCAGGTGCTGAACCTTGGCTCTTCTTTAATGAAATACCGTTTTATTGTCTCGCAGGTATTGGTGTTCATTGCATTTTTTATGGAGGTTCAAAGAAAGTCTGCATATCTTGGCTCCTTGCTCTGCGTCTACGTAAAAGTTCAGGTTGATAAGCAGTTCAATGGGATGCTGTTCGCTCTCTATGATGACTATACAGCTGCCGCCTTTGGTTTAACAATCTTTGTCTCCTAAGTATTTGTCCATTAATAGATTTCTCTGAAACTAGAGAAGTACCAAAGCATCTCCTACCTGGTAGAGAGTCCACTGCAGGTTCTTCGGTCTGGATAGATGGTTCAGATCTGCAGCCCAAACAGAAAACAAAACAATGTTTAAACAAACCAGACCTGAACTTCAGACAGACCACAGCTCAGAAAGAGTAGGTCATCATTCATCGATTCACGTCACCTCAGAATTAAAATCATGAAATCACTTCATTAGTTCAGATCAAAGATAACAAATCTGGATTTCTAATGTGTAGGTCCGATGGTCCCTCTAGTTTCCAGGTGACATGGTACTACTAGTAAACGTGGGATATATTTAAAGGACAAAGGTGTCCGAGGGACAAAGGAGTCTGAGGGACAAAAGAATCTGAGGGACAAAGGAGTCTGAGGGGCAAAGGGGTCTGAGGGACAAATGAGTCCGAGGGGCAAAGGGGTCTGAGGGGCAAAGGGGTCTGAGGGGCAAAGGGGTCTGAGGGGCAAAGGAGTCTGAGGGAAAAAGGAGCCTGAGGGACAAAGGAGTCTGAGGGACAAAGGAGTCTGAGGGGCAAAGGAGCCTGAGGGACAAAGGAGTCTGAGGGGCAAAGGAGCCTGAGGGACAAAGGAGTCTGAGGGGCAAAGGAGCCTGAGGGACAAAGGAGTCTGAGGGACAAAGGGGTCTGAGGGACAAATGAGTCCGAGGGGCAAAGGGGTCTGAGGGACAAATGAGTCCGAGGGGCAAAGGGGTCCGAGGGGCAAAGGGGTCCGCTGAGGGGCAAAGGGGTGTGAGGGGCAAAGGAGTCGAGGGGGGCAAAGGGGTGTGAGGGACAAAGGAGTCCTGAGGGAAAAAGGGGTCTGAGGGGCAAAGGAGGCCTGAGGGACAAAGGGGTCTGAGGGGCAAAGGAGCCTGAGGGACAAAGGGGTCCTGAGGGGCAAAGGAGCCTGAGGGACAAAGGAGTCTGAGGGACAAAGGAGCCTGAGGGGCAAAGGAGTCTGAGGGACAAAGGAGCCTGAGGGACAAAGGAGCCTGAGGGCAAGAGGCCTGGGGACAAAGAGTCCTGAGGGACAAAGGAGCCTGAGGGACAAAGGAGCCCTGAGGGACAAAGGAGCCTGAGGGACAAAGGGGCCTGAGGGGCAAAGGGGAGCCTGAGGGACAAAAGGAGCCTGAGGGACAAAGGAGTCTGAGGGACAAAGGAGCCTGAGGGAAAAAGGACTGAGGGAAAAAGGAGCCTGAGGGACAAAGGGGTCTGAGGGGCAAAGGAGCCTGAGGGACAAAGGGGTCTGAGGGGCAAAGGAGCCTGAGGGACAAAGGAGTCTGAGGGACAAAGGAGCCTGAGGGACAAAGGAGTCTGAGGGACAAAGGAGCCTGAGGGACAAAGGAGCCTGAGGGGCAAAAGGAGCCTGAGGGACAAAGGAGTCTGAGGGGCAAAGGAGCCTGAGGGACAAAGGAGCCTGAGGGACAAAGGAGCCTGAGGGACAAAGGAGTCCGCTTGAGGGACAAAGGAAAGCCTGAGGGACAAAGGAGCCTGAGGGGCAAAGGAGTTTGAGAAATGAGGAGTCTAAGGGACAAAGGACATTGAACCCTCAAACAATACTGGCTGATAAAGGAAAGTTTTATTTATTTATTTTAAACTCCAACATTTTGTTTTAAGCTCAGCAAACATCAAACTATTAATAATCTACAGGCCCCGTCTCTGAAACAGGAGTCAAACACTCATCTTGTCGTCTCCGTCCCTCAGTTTTATGGGGGCCGGCCATGTTTGCAAAGCCAATGGTTGTGAAGCAAAGCTTTGGACCTAAAAGGCAGAAAGCATCTTTCTTTCTGGTGGATTAGAGGGAGCAGCAGTAGGGAAGCTGTTCTCTGAGCGGGCTGAAGTTCAGAACATCCTCCTCTCCTCTTTCTACTGCGCGGTTAAAGGCCTTCAGGTCAGTCTGCTGGTTCAGGTTCTTCGTCAGAATTTGGCTCTAATCAAGCTCAGATAGGAGGCGGTTCTCATATCTCTCCCTGAGTCTAGACCTGCTTTAGAAGAATGATTTTGATTGGCTGTCTAATCTGCATAGGTCAGCTTGGGTTCATCACTCATTGGTCGATCAGCAATGATGAAGACTATTCTGAGGTTCCTCAGCAGATTGTGGCTTTAGGCAGGATGGGTTAGGGTTGCTTTGATCTCCTAAACCAAGAATCTAAAACCTCAGGTGATTCCAGAACCTCGTTGATCCACAGACAGGGTCAGAACCCTGGTTCTGTATCAACCCGGCTCAGTTTCACACCCACATGGTCTCCTTTTCTATGCTGGAGGCTGACAGACTGTCTCTGGGTTACAGGTCATTATGTCCACAGTCCGACTGGCCAGAACCTAAGAGAACCCTGGACCAGGCTGTCAGACCAGCCTCTCTTTGAAGACAGAAACTCCTGATGATTTTATTCAGATTGAAACATCTGCCTGATTTCTTTGTTTTGTGTCTTTCTTTGGACTGAACTTCTAGCCAAACAGAACCAGGACAGGAGGACTTCCTGCTTAAAAAGACCCCGGCCCTCCCCTGATGAGGGGCTGCTGATGGTCCAACCCTACCTGCACGGTGGCGGAGAGCCTGGAGGGGCGGACTCACTGTGACAGACCATGAAACACAGCACAGGGTCAACACACAGACACTGATCGTCATTAGGTCCAAACTAATCCCAACAATAATCCACCTCCAGTAGCCAGAGGACAATCCAGGGACATAAGAAATGATTCTGCTTTAAATGACCAAACTAAAAATAAACAAACAGCAGGAAACCTTTGAGCTTTCTGGGATCTGGGTTTGGTTCCAGCAATATTTACTGACCTGTTCATCGCAGCAGTCAGTGCAACTCTCTGAAATAAATCAGAACATGATCAGCAAAACAGCATTTCTGACATCATCATTGATCCAGACAGAGGGGAGGGAACCTACACTCCTGATGAGGCTTTTATGCTCCTCTGATTGGCTGAAGAAGTTGCCAATATCCCTGATACTGACGGACCCGTCGATGCAGCGGGTCACCCAGGCCTGGTACTGGTCCCGGTCAGGGAGCTGGTCCCAGAAGATCTTGAAGGCCTCCCACACCGTCTCCTGGCACACTGAAACACCAACACAGACATGTCCAACAGGGAGGACGGACCCAGTGGTCTAACTGGTACCATGAGCCCAGCGGCAGGCCGGATTATTATGCTGACATTTTCCTCATCATTCCTGCTTCTGGACACTTCAGCTTTCCCTTTCTGGACCCTAACCATCATCCACAGGAGGTCAATCCACAATGTGGACGTTTCCTCAGATCCCACAGCATGGACTTACTGTTAGGTTCTGATTAAAATCAAGAAAAAAAATCTGAAAATAAGTCAAATAAACATATTGGAGAAAAACATTCATATCGGGCAGAAACTAATCTTCTCTGAGACAGAAAATATTTGATCATAAAATAAATAAAGGGATTTTCTCTCGATGTGAACTGCATGGTGGGCGGGACTGTGTTCCTATTGGCCAGTCTCAGCTTGACTGACAGCTGGGTGCGGACATTAGCTTTTAACCCCGCCCATCCGGCCATTAATGCTCGTCCACATTCCAGGAGAGGCGCTGCTCATCTAGACTCTGTTCAAAAACCTAGGACGCGTCCTTAGAAAACCGGATTCGAAGGCCGATTACGCTGCATAGCGCTGAAAGCGCGCCCGAGTCTGGTCGGATTCCAAGACTCCCTCGCTATCTCGACGCCTTAAAATGCGCCTCCTTCTTTTGCCTTCATTTGAAGATCGGTCCCGGCTGGTTATCCTCGAAGTATTCTTGGATATCCTAGGATTCATTCCGAGATGCGAGCCCAAGCAAGCTGTGATCAGAGGAAAAGGTTACTTCTGGCTCAAAACAATTATGTTTGTGAAAATCTGAGGTGTCAGTTTAGCTTTAATAATCCAGTCTGTGAATAGTTCCTACGTCTGAAATGGAAATGAAAATAGTTGTTTTAATGGTTATAGAGTCAGATATGTGGTGGTAATGTTTGGTTTATCTAATAGGTTTTATCTGTTACTGGCTGTAAAAAATATAGTCATTTGGTTGGAATTTAAGGACAGATTCTAAGTGTGTAATCTGCAGGGTAGGGACTCATAAATCTGATAGGAGTTTTTATCTTTTTATTGCTGTTTTTGCACAATATGCTTAACTACTTATTTTTGTTGTTGAATATCAGAGATTTTGCAGATACATTTTATAAAAAGATATTGTTTAGATTTACTTATATCTTTCTACCCCCTTTTATAGATTAGAATAGAATAGAAAATCTCTTTATTGTCCCACAATGAAGGAAGATTTACAGCATGCACCTTATATATGAAAGATTATTGAAAAAAATGGTCACACAAATGTGGACCTTAGAAAAATGTATAAGAATAACTTATGATAGGGAAGAGTTAAAATATAAAACAATACAATCCTGTAAAGTGTTTTAACAATATAAAAAACTGGGGAATAAATCAATATGCAGCTATGGACATTTTACAGTAATTTGAAAATAGCAGCAACATCAGAGTATGTGCAGAATGACAGCAGTAGCAGGTTATTTAACCCGACTACTAAGGTTTCTATCATTACATTGGATTATGGATTTGTTCCTGCTCCTGTGGTTGTAAACATTTATTCCACTCTGGATTTCTTGTGAGTGTAGTCTTTTGTTCACTTCAATAATAAAAAGAAATGGAATGTAGTTTTGAAAACTTCTGTATTCATTCTTTTCCTGCTTTGTGTGTCAACGTCACGCGGTTGCTAAGCAACAGAGCATACAGCGGCAAAACCCCGCCGCCGGTAGACCTTGGTCAATTCACAGCCTAAACCCTTCCAGGTCTCCTTATTTTCAAGGACTTCGAAGGATCCAGTCTAGGTAGACCGTGTCCTTGGAGGACACGCCCTAGGTTTTCGAACAGAGCCCTAGACTCTATATATATATATATATATATATATATACTACACACATATATATATATATATATATATATATGGGTCAAATGGTTTCAGTTGTTTTTCTTCAATCTAACATGCAATATTTTTCAGCTCATGACTTTTTCAAATGAGAAATAAACCAGACTCCAAAAACGACATCATCATCCACTGAATAAAGAATTCCTACATTGACATTTCACAGTGAATTACTTTCTATTTCCTCTACTTTCTATTTTCTAACATTAGAAAATAGTCAGTCAATGTCTTCCAGTCAGTCTGAGATAGCCAGACTAATGTTAGTCTGCAGACTGAACTATAGGATCCATCGGCTATAGATGGATTTATTGCTTAGTTCATCCACTGACTGGGGAAATGACCAGTGGAACGTCTTCCTGCAGACAGAAAACTGCTGGTTTTAGCAGCTAAATGCTGCACAGGGAGGCATTATCACTGCATGTCTCTGTGGGAGTGGGGAGTACCAAGATGGTGGACGGTTGCTTCACTTCTGTCAATCAGCAATCCAGTGAATATATAAAGATCAGTGTCTGACCCCTGGTAACCAGGGTTACCCGACCTCCGACCCCCTGGTAACCAGCGGCACCCGACTCCGACTTCCCTGGGTTCCCAGGGTTACCTGACCTCCTGACCCCCTGGTAATTCAGCTGCTACCCTCGGCCTCCCACCTCCCTGGTTCCCAGGGGTTACCCGAACTCGACTCCCTGGTTACCAGGGTTACCCACCTCGGACTCCCCTGGTTACCAGGGTTGGCCTCGACCTCCTCACCCCTGGCAACCAGGGCTACCCGACCTCTCGGACTCCCTGGCAACCAGGGTTACCCAACCTCCGACCCCTGGTAACCACAAGTTTACCGACCACCAGGACTCCCTCGCAACAAGGGTTACGCGGCCTCCAACTCCTGGTTACCAGTGGTTACCTGACCTCCGACTCCCTGGTAACCAGGGTTACCCGACCTCACGACTCCCTGGTAACCAGGGTTACCCGACCTCCCACTCCCTGGTAGCACCAGGGTTACCCGTGGCCTCGACTCCCTTTGTTCCCAGGGTTACCCTCAATCTCGGACTCCCTGGTTGCCACAGGGTTACCCTCGACCTCGGACTCCCCTGGTTACCAGGGTTACCCGACCTCCGACTCCCTGTGTTGGCACAGGGTTACCCGACCTCCGACTCCCTGGTAACCAGGGGTTACCCGACCTCGGACTCCCCTGGTTCCCAGGGGTTACCCGACTCTCCGACTCCCTGGTAACCTGGGTTACCCGACCTCCGACTCCCTGTGTAACCAGGGTTACCCGACACCTCCGACTCCCTGGTTGTTACCTGGGTTACCCGACTGACTCCAGGCGACTCCCTGGTAACCAGGGGTTACCCTTGACTCTCCGACTCCCTGGTAACCAGGGTTACCCGACCTCCTCACTCCCTGGTTCCCAGGGATTTCCCGACCTCCGACCCCCTGGTTACCTGGGTTACCCGACCTCTCCTGACTCCCTGGTTTTTCCAGGGTTACCTGACTCCGACCCCTGGTTACCAGGGTTACCTGACCTCCGACCCCATGGTTACCAGGGTTGGCCTGACCTCTGACCCCTGGCAGTCCCCTGCGCTGAAGCGGACGTTACCTCGGAGGTGGTTGTCAGTCCAGGTGGTTGCTGACGGCCTGGTTGAACGTCTCTCGGAGCAGAGCTTCACTCCGCTTTGGAAACAGAACGTTCCTCTTCCTGCGGATCAGAACCGCGTGTTTCCTGAAGGACAGCTGGTCCGAATCCATAGGTCCTGCTGCTGCGGTCCTGACCAGGATCTGGAGGAAACAGAACCGTCTTACAGGGTACAACCAGACGGAGCAGGAAGGTGTTCTGAAAACATTCGGGTCCATTAATAGAACGGTTCTGCTACGTCGTCCCAGAACCGCCTGTTCTCTCTTTGGGTCTAACTGATTGACAGAGCTCAGTTCTGCAGGGTTCTGGTTCCCCTGAACTATTTTGGCCTTCAGTCTAAGAAAACAAGCCCAGGACTCTAGAAACCACGGTAACAGCCATGAAGGCGTCTCCACTCACCCGTCTCCGTGCACAGCAGCCCTGACAGCAGCACGGCCCACAGCGTCCACAGAACCACGCTCCTCCCAAACATTTTCTCTCCCAACAGGTCCCTTGGTTCCCTCACCTCCACCGACTCGTTCTTCCTCCGCCTCTCATGGCAGAACTAACAGAACCGGGCTGGGTGGAGAAGCGGCGGCGTCTCCCTCTCAGCTGAGCAGATGGCAGATTGGTTAATCCCATTTGCTAAGCTGCTGGAGTGGATGAGTGTCAGAGGTCCGACTGGAGGCACTGATCTGTGAGCCTAAATGGTTACCGGATCGCCTCGCCGGGTCCCGGATCCGTTAGGAACCGACTACTGAGCCTCAACG
>JAGKQL010000067.1:4311445-4332562 GCA_018398635.1 Cyprinodon brontotheroides | reverse complement strand
GTAAACGAAAAGTTGTTCAATATTGAGAAAGTTAAAGTTTATTCCAACATATCGTCTCTTGCTGAACACATCAGACTGAGTGGAGCTTTAGACCTCCCCAAGATGAAGCGCCACCTACTCGCGTCAGCGCCCATAGATATGTCAGCGCCTATAGGAGGGAGCTGTCTGCAAACCCATCCAGATAGGAACAGCGCTGAGCTCCGCCCCTTTCTTCCAAACCTATGACGCCATCAGGAAGCGGACTTTCAGATTAAATCGTGGATCACTTCCAGTGTTCAGGTTAAACTGGGGTTCCGGTCCGATGGACCTTCTGCGGTTCTTCCTGTGGTTCATGGAGCGGCTCCAAACGTGAAGCTAACGCTGCAAGACCCACAGAACCGGGACCGAACTGTCCACCTCCTCAGCCGGCTTTTACCCTGAAGGACCAACCGGAAGCTCGGCCTGCGCTCCATGCAGCTTGAGGCTGAAGTGGACAGGATGGAGATGTGACCAGAACCGCGCGCCGATCGGAACCACTGCATGACGTCAGCATGGCTGTGAAGGTAAGAGCTCAGAGGGGGTGGGGGTAGGGGTTGGATCTGGACCTGGAACCGAACCAGGCGGTACCGCAGCCTCATAGAACGTCAGGGGAAACAACAGAAAACAGCTCGCGCTCAGGTCCGGTTCTACCCAAAGTTCCGGTGGAGCCCAGAGCACCTGAACCACCTGTAGAGATCAAAGGCAAGGGCGGATCGGGGTGGGCGGGCCGTCCAGGTGAGCGGATCAACGGAAATAAAACTGCGCTGACTGGAGATCCGTCCAGAACCAGAACCCAGTTTAGTGGCTGAGCAGTCCTCATCACCATGGCAAAACTACCTTTAGAGGTTCTGAAGCACCAACCAAGTCACCAGTAACATCCTGGGTCAGAGCTTCTGTATCACCATGGCAATATCTATCTCTGCTTATGTTGATGACTGAAGCAAATGGTGATTGAGGTTCAACCAGTTTGTCATGACCAGTAACATCCCAATAACCTCCCTGTATTATCCCAGTAACATCCCAGTAACCTCCCTGTATTATACCAGTAACATCTCAGTAACCTCCCTGTATTATACCAGTAACATCCCAGTAACCTTCCCTGTGGCTATACCAGTAACCTGCCTGTATTATCCCAGTAACATCTCAGTAACCTCCCTGTATTATACCAGTAACATCTCAGTAACCTCCCTGTATTATACCAGTAACATCCCAGTAATCTCCCTGTGGCTTATACCAGTAACCTGCCTGTATTATCCCAGTAACATCTCAGTAACTCCCCTGTATTATACCAGTAACGTCTCGGTAACCTCCCTGTATTATAACAGTAACATCCCAGTAGGCTCCCTGTATTATACCAGTAACCTCCCAGCAATCTCCCTGTAATCAAGTACCAGCAACATCTCAGTAACTCCTCCTCTGTATTATACCTGTAAGACCTCAGTAACCTCCCTGCATTATCCCCAGTAAATATCTCAGTAACCTCCCTGTATTATACCAGTAAACATCCTGAAAATCTCCCTGTATTATACCAGTAACCTGCCTGTATTATCCCAGTAACATCTCAGTAACCTGCACATTTAACATCTCAGTAACCTCCCTGTATTAAGTACTAAAGTGGACATCCCAGTAATCTCCCTGTATTATACCAGTAACCTGCCTGTATTATCCCAGTAACATCTCAGTAACCTTGCCACGGTCCCAGTAACCTCCCTGTATGCCACCAGTAACATCCCAGTAATCTCCCTGTAGGCTGCACCAGTAACCTGCCTGTGGCTTATCCTAGTAACATCTCAGTAACCTCCATTAACATCCCAGTAACCTCCCTGTATTATACCAGTAACATCCCAGTAATCTCCCTGTATTATACCAGTAACCTGCCTGTATTATCCCAGTAACATCTCAGTAACCTCCCTGTATTATACCAGTAACATCTCAGTAACCTCCCTGTATTATCCCAGTAACATCTCAGTAACCTCCATTAACATCCCAGTAACCTCCCTTTATTATACCAGTAACATCCCAGTAATCTCCCTGTGTTATACCAGTAACCTACCCATATTATCCCAGTAACATCTCAGTAACCTCCCTGTATTATACCAGTAACATCTCAGTAACCTCCATTAACATCCCAGTAACCTGCCTGTATTATCCCAGTAACATCTATGTAACCTCCCTGTATTATACCAGTAACATGTCAGTAACCTCCCTGTATTATACCAGTAACTTCCCAGTAATCTCCCTGTATTATACCAGTAACCTGCCTGTATTATCCTCAGTAATCTGCCTGTATTATCCCAGTAACATCTATGTAACCTCCCTGTATTATACCAGTAACATCTCAGTAACCTCCCTGTATTATACCCAGTAACAATCCCAGTAATCTCCCTGTATTATACCAGTAACCTGCCTTGTATTATCCCAGTAACATCTCCAGTAACACTCCCTGTATTATACCAGTAAATATCCCAGTAACCTCCCTGTATTATCCCAGTAACATCTCAGTAACTCTCCATTAACATCCCAGTAATCTCCCTTATATTAGTAACTCCCAGTAATCCTCCACAGTATTATCCCAGTACCATGTCATTATCCTCCAGTAACATCTCAGTAACCTCCCTGTATTATACCAGCAACATCTCAGTAACCTCCCTGTATTATACCAGTAACATCCCAGTAACCTCCCTGTATTATACCAGTAACATACATTACATCCCCAGTAACCTCTCAATAACCTCCCAGTAACATCCCCAGTAACCTCAATTAACATCCCAGTAACATCCCAGTGACATCCCAGTATATCCACCAGCAGCTTCACCAGTAACATCCCCAGTAACCTCCCAGTAACCTCCCAGTAACATCCACAGTAACCTCCCAGTAACCTCCCAGTAACATCCACAGTAACCTCCCGTAACATTCCAGTAGGCTCTCAGCCAGGTCCAGTTCAGACAGGACCGATCAGAACCACCCCGGGACCCATTGGGCCTGCATCATCACGGAGGAGCAAGTCCCAGAGGTCAGAGCTTAGAACTGGACCCTGTTGCAGAACCAGAACTTCTCTATGGTTCTGAGTCTGTAGTGTCCACCAACAGGAACCAAACAGAGGGTTTCTGCTGTTTTTAGATCCCACCCACCTGGAGCAGCGAAGGTGTGAAAATCAAACACCTGTTGGCTGAAATAAATAGGCTACAGCGGTTCTCTGCAGAACCACAACAAAACCTTGTTTATATGAAACAGGCGAGAACCATTCTGGTCATTTTAGGCTGGTTCTGGTCCTTTAAGTTCTGTGTTTCTGGTTCTGGTCTTTATTTGTGTTTCAGGTTCTGGTCTCTGTTCTGGTTCTGGTCTCTGTTCTGGTTCTGGGTTCCCCAGTTCTGCTCTTCAGGTTCTGGTTTTTATTCTGTTTCTGGTTCTGGCCTTTGTTCTGTTTCAGGCGCTGGTTCTGTACGACTTCACAGCAGAACCGGGGAACAATGAGCTGTCTGTCAGAGAGGGAGAGACGGTGACTGTTATCGACCAGGTAATCTGATTACTTCCATGGATACTCTGATTACTGGCAGGAATACTCTGAGTACTGACAGGAATACTTTGATTACTGGCAGGAATACTCTGATTACTTCCATTGATACTCTGATTACTGGCAGGAATACTCTGAGTACTGACAGGAATACTCTGATTACTGGCAGGAATACTCTGAGTACTGGCAGGAATACTCTGATTACTGGCAGGAATACTCTGATTACTGGCAGGAATACTCTGATTACTTCCATTGAAACTCTGATTACTACTAGGAATACTCTGAGTACTGACTCAGAACTAAGTGGTTTCTGTTGCGCAGGCTGTGGGAGGAGGCTGGATTGCAGCTCAGAACTCGAGCGGACGGACCGGACTGGTACCTGAGGGCTACTTACAGGTGAGGAAGGAGCTCCTCCTCCTCATCATCATCATCATGGTTAGGGCACCTCAGATCATTTCACTTACACTGATCATGTCCCAGATTGTTGGAGGAGGCAGCGATACCTTGTCTGGGGGCGGGGCTTATGCCAGGAGCAGTGAGGGATGGGGCAGCCAAGCTCAGAACCAGTCCCCTCCAGGTAAAAGACCCCGAGTACTTTAGCTACATAGTTAATGTTGGCTACATAACTGTTAGGAAATAAAAACTGGTCTTCAAAAGGTGGCGAGGAAGATGATGGTGAGTGGGATGATGACTGGGATGACCAGTCAGTTACCAGTTACCATGGAAACGGTCACACAGATGAGGAGACAGGGACTGCAGGACGGAGTACCCAGGGACACTCCGTCAAGATCGCACTTAACAAGTAACTGCTTCTCCAAAACACGAAAATTACTGCTGCACTTCCTGTACCAGTATAGTCCCCAGCAGAACAGGGCAGTATAGTTCCAGTATGGTTCCCTACAGAACCTTGGGGGCCAGTATAGTTCCCAGCAGAACCCAGTATAGTTCCCAGCAGGGAACCCGAGTATGGTTCCCAGCAAGAACCCAGTATAGTTCCCAGCAGAACCCAGTTCCCAGCAGAACCCAGTATAGTTCCCAGCAGAACCCAGTATAGTTCCCAGCAGAACCCAGTATAGTTCCCAGCAGAACCCAGTATAGTTCCCAGCAGAACCCAGTATATGTTCCCTACAGAACCCAGTATAGTTCCCAGCAGAACCCAGTATAGTTCCCAGCAGATCCCAGTATAGTTCCCAGCAGAATAGTTCCAGAACAGTATAGTTTCCAGCAGAACCCAGTATAGTTCCCAGCAGAACCCAGTATAGTTCCCAGCAGAACCAGTATAGTTCCCAGAGAACCCAGTATAGTTCCCAGCAGAACCCAGTATAGTTCCCAGCAGAACCCAGTATAGTTCCCTACAGAACCCAGTATAGTTCCCAGGAGAACCCAGTATAGTTTCCCAGCAGAACCCAGTATAGTTCCCAGCAGAACCCAGTATAGTTCCCAGCAGAACCCAGTATAGTTCCCTACAGAACCCAGTATAGTTCCCAGCAGAACCCAGTATAGTTCCCAGCAGAACCCAGTATAGTTCCCAGCAGAACCCAGTATAGTTCCCAGCAGAACCCAGTATAGTTCCCAGCAGAACCCAGTATAGTTCCCAGCAGAACCCAGTATAGTTCCCAGCAGAACCCAGTATAGTTCCCAGCAGAACCCAGAAGTTCCCAGTATAGTTCCCAGCAGAACCCAGTATAGTTCCCAGCAGAACCCAGTATAGTTCCCAGCAGAACCCAGTATAGTTCCCAGCAGAACCCAGTATAAAATATACTTCCAGCAGAACCCAGTATAGTTCCCAGCAGAACCCAGTATAGTTCCCAGAACCCAGTATGGTTCTTGTAAGAACCTAGTATAGTTCCCAGCAGAACCCAGTATAGTTCCCAGCAGAACCAGTATAGTTCCCAGCATAGTTCCCTGCAGAACCCAGTATAAGTTCCCAGCAGAACCCAGTATAGTTCCCAGCAGAACCCAGTATAGTTCCCAGCAGGAACCCAGTATAGTTCCCAGAACCCAGTATAGGTTCCAGCAGAACCCAGTATAGGTTCCCTTAGCAGAACCCAGTATAGTTCCCAGCAGAACCCAAAGTAGTTCCTGCTTAAGAACCCCATAGTTTCAGAAGTATAGTTCCCAGCAGAACCCAGTATAGTTCCCAGCAGAACCCAGTATAGTTCCCAGTTCCAGCAGAACCCAGTATAGTTCCCAGCAGAACCCAGTAATAGTTTCCAGCAGAACCCAGTATAGTTCCCAGCAGAACCCAGTATAGTTCCCAGCAGAACCCAGTATAGTTTCCAGCAGAACCCAGTATAGTTCCCAGCAGAACCCAGTATAGTTCCCAGCAGAACCCAGTATAGTTCCAGCAGAACCCAGTATAGTTCCCAGCAGAACCCAGTATAGTTCCCAGCAGAACCCAGTATAGTTCCCTACAGAACCCAGCATAGTTCCCAGCAGAACCCAGTATAAAGTTCCCAGCCAGAACCCAGTATAGTTCCCAGAACCCAGTATAGTTCCCTACAGAACCTGTAGTTGCTGTGAGAACCCAGTATAGTTCCCAGCAGAACCCAGTATAGTTCCCAGCAGAACCCAGTATGGGTCCCAGCAGAACCCAGTATAGTTCCCAGCAGAACCCAGTATAGTTCCCAGCAGAACCCAGTATAGTTCCCAGCAGAACCCAGTATAGTTCCCAGCAGAACCCAGTATAGTTTCAGCAGAACCCAGTATAGTTCCCAGCAGAACCCAGTATAGTTTCCAGCAGAACCCAGTATAGTTCCCAGCAGAACCCAGTATAGTTTCCCAGCAGAACCCAGTATAGTTCCCAGCAGAACCCAGATAGTTTCCAGCAGAACCCAGTATAGTTTCAAGCAGAACCCAGTATAGTTCCCAGCAGAACCCAGTATAGTTCCCAGAACCCAGAATAGTCCCCAGCAGAACCCAGTATAGTTCCCAGCAGAACCCAGTATAGTTCCCAGCAGAACCCAGTATAGTTCCCAGCAGAACCCAGTATAGTTCCCAGCAGAACCCAGTATAGTTCCCAGCAGAACCCAGTATAGTTTCCAGCAGAACCCGGTATAGTTTCCAGCAGAACCCAGTATAGTTCCCTAGCAGAACCCAGTATAGTTCCCAGCAGAACCTGTGACCCAGTATAGTTCCCAGCAGAACCCAGTATAGTTCCAGCAGAACCCAGTATAGTTCCCAGCAGAACCCAGTATAGTTCCCAGCAGAACCCAGTATAGTTCCCAGCAGAACCCAGTATAGTTCCCAGCAGAACCCAGTATAGTTCCCAGCAGAACCCAGTATAGTTCCCAGCAGAACCCAGTATAGTTTCCAAAGCAGAACCCAGTATAGTTCCCAGCAGATCCCAGTATAGTTCCCAGGGAGCAGAACCCAGTATAGTTCCCAGCAGAATCTTAAAGCAGGTTCCAGTATAGTTCCCAGCAGAACCAGTATAGTCCCAGCAGAACCCAGTATAGTTCCCAGCAGAACCAGTATAGTTTCCAGCAGAACCCAGGTATAGTTCCCAGAACCAGTATAGTTCCCTACAGAACCAGTATAGTTCCCTACAGAACCCAGTATATATTTCCCAGCAGAACCCAGTATGGCTCCCAGCAGAACCCAGTATAGTTCCCAGCAGAACCCAGTATAGTTCCCAGCAGAACCCAGTATAGTTCCCAGCAGAACCAGTATAGTTCCCAGCAGAACCCAGTATAGTTCCCATGCAGAACCCAGTATAGTTCCCAGCAGAACCCCAGTATAGTTTCCAGCAGAAACCCAGTATAGTTCCCAGCAGAACCCAGTATAGTTCCCAGCAGAACCCAGTATGGTTCCCTGCAGAACCCAGTATAGTTTCCAGCAGAACCCAGTATGGTTCCCTACAGAACCTGCAGTATAGTTCCCAGCAGAACCCAGTATAGTTCCCAGCAGAACCCAGTATAGTTCCCAGCAGAACCCAGTATAGTTCCCAGCAGAACCCAGTATAGTTCCCAGCAGAACCCAGTATAGTTTCCTAGCAGAACCCAGTATAGTTCCCAGCAGGAACCCAGTATATAGTTTCCCAGCAGAACCCAGTATAGTTCCCTGGAGCCGAGAACCCAGTATAGTTTCCCAGCAGAACCCCAGTATAGTTCCCAGCAGAACCCAGTATAGTTCCCAGCAGAACCCAGGTATAGTTCCCAGCAGAACCCAGTATAGTTCCCTACAGAACCCAGTATAGTTTCCAGCAGAACCCAGTATAGTTCCCTAGCAGAACCCAGTATAGTTTCCAGCAGAACCCAGTATAGTTCCCAGCAGAACCCAGTATGG
Organism: Cyprinodon brontotheroides; assembly: GCA_018398635.1. Lineage (NCBI taxonomy): Eukaryota > Metazoa > Chordata > Actinopteri > Cyprinodontiformes > Cyprinodontidae > Cyprinodon > Cyprinodon brontotheroides. The sequence continues at coordinate 4,324,743 of JAGKQL010000067.1, read as the reverse complement.
TTCCCAGCAGAACCCAGTATAGTTCCCTACAGAACCCAGTATAGTTTCCAGTAGAACCTAGTATAGTTCCCAGCAGTATAGCAGTATAGTTCCCAGCAGTACCGCATATAGTTTCCAGTAGAACCCAGTATAGTTCCCACAGAACCCAGTATAGTTCCCAATATTATCCAGTATACTTCCAAGTAGTATCTAGTATAGTTCCCAAAAGTATAGTATAGTTCCCAGTAGTATCGCATATAGTTTACAGTAGACTCCAGTATAGTTCCCAGTAGAACCCTGTATAGTTCCCAGTAGAACCCAGTATAGTTCACAGTAGAATCCAGTATAATTCCCAATTGTATTACGTATAGTTCCCAGCAGAACCCAGTATGGGTCCCAGCAGAACCCAGTATAGTTCCCAATATTATCCAGTATACTTCCCAGTAGTATCTAGTATAGTTCCCAAAAGTATAGCATATAGTTCCCAGTAGTATCGCATATAGTTTACAGTAGACTCCAGTATAGTTCCCAGTAGAACCCTATATAGTTCCCAGTAGAACCCAGTATAGTTCACAGTAGAATCCAGTATAATTCCCAATTGTATTATGTATAGTTCCCAGTAGAACCCAGTATAGTTCACAGTAGAATCCAGTATAATTCCCAATTGTATTATGTATAGTTCCCAGTAGAACCCAGTATAGTTCACAGTAGAATCCAGTATAATTCCCAATTGTATTATGTATAGTTCCCAGTAGAACCCAGTATAGTTCACAGTAGAATCCAGTATAATTCCCAATTGTATTACGTGTATAGTTCCCAGTAGAACCCAGTATAGTTCACAGTAGAATCCAGTATAATTCCCAATTGTATTACGTATAGTTCCCAGTAGAACCCAGTATAGTTCACAGTAGAATCCAGTATAATTCCCAATTGTATTATGTATAGTTCCCAGTAGAACCCAGTATAGTTCACAGTAGAATCCAGTATAATTCCCAATTGTATTATGTATAGTTCCCAGTAGAACCCAGTATAGTTCACAGTAGAATCCAGTATAATTCCCAATTGTATTACGTATAGTTCCCAGTAGAATCCAGTATAATTCCCAATTGTATTACGTATAGTTCCCAGTAGAATCCAGTATAGTTCCCAGTAGAATCCAGTATAGTTCCCAGTAGAATCCATTATAGTTCCCAGTAGAACCCAGTGTGCTGCTATGTCCACAGGTTCCCATTCTCCAAAGGTCCAAATCCAGAAGTCTTCCTATTGGCCAGTCCACCAGCTAACAGCAGAGACAGCCTTCCTGTTTATGTGAGCCATCGTTCCTGATTGGTCATGCTCAGGGAACCCTGTGTTCTCCATTCTGATTGGCTGTTGTTTTTTTAGATGGGAGAGGTGGGACCGGTCTGGCTTTATCCTACGTCTCCTTTGGACTGCGTCATCGCTGATCCCAAGAAGGAGTCCAAACTCTATGGTCTGAAGAGCTTCATCGAGTACCAGATCACTCCCAATGTGAGCCCACCGTCTCTGCTTCGCGCTAACCTGACAGCCATCAGATGTGGAACTCTGGTCCTCGGGAACTTGGACCTGCTCCCACCCAATCTGTCTGAGGATTGGGAGGGAGGTTTGGAAGAACCCTTCTGAGCTACTCTGGACAAAGCGACCCTTAGAGCTAACCTTAGGCCGCCTGCATCGGCTGGGCTAACGCTAGCTCCTCTGTGATCGGCTGGGGCTTAACGGGTAGCCCCCGCCGCCGCGAGACGGGCTAACTCGCTTCGCCCGCTGCAGTGGCTGGGGCTAACGTTAGCTCGCTCGCAGTGGCCGGGCTAACATTAGCCCGTCTGCAGTGGCGGGGCTAATGCACGTTAGCTCGCTCTGCTACGGATGCAAGGCTAAGCAAGCTAGCCCGTTTGGCTACGCTGGGGCTAAGTTAGCCCGTCTCTGCAGTGTCGGGCTGTACATTAGCCCGCTTGCAGTGGCCGGGCCAACATTAGCCCGCCTGCAGTGGCCGGGGCTAACATTAGCCCGTCGCGGTGGCAGCTAGTGCCGCTGTTAGCCCGCCTGCAGTGGCGGCCGCTAGCGTTAGCCCGCCTGCAGGTGGCCGGGCGGTAACGCTCGCCGCCTGCAGTGGCTGGGGCTAACGCTAGCTCGCTCTGCAGGCGGTTGGGGGCTAAAGTTAGCCCGTCTGCAGTGTGCGGGGCTAACATTAGCCTGCCTGCGCGTGGCCGGGGGGGCAACATTAGCCCGCTCCGCAGTGGCCGGGCTAACATTAGCCTGCCTCTGCGGTGGCCGGGCTAACATGCCAGCCTGCTCGCGTGTGGCCAGGCTAACATTAGCCCGTCTGGCGGGGTGGCCGCCGGGCTAGCGTTAAGCCCCGTCTGCCGTGGCAGGGGCCCAACATTAGCCCGTCTGCGGTAGCGTCGGGCTAACGTTAGCCCGCCTGCAGTGGCCGGGCTAACATTAGCCCGTTTGCAGTGGTGGCGAGGGCTAACATTAGCCCGCCTCGCAGTGGCCGGGCTAACATTAAACCCGCCTGCAGTGGCCGGGGCTAACATTAGCCCGTCTGCAGTGGCCGGCCTAACATTAGCCCGTCTGCAGTGGCCGGGCGGGAAGGGCTAACATTGTACCCGCCTGCAGTGGCCGGGCTAACATAGCCCGCTCGCAGCCGTCACAACATAGGTCAGGCCGGGCTAACATTAGCCCGTCTGCAGTGGCCGGGCTAACATTAGCCCGTCTGCAGCGGCCAGGGCTAACATTAGCCCGCCTGCAGTGGCCGGGCTAACATTAGCCCGTCTGCAGTGGCCGGGCTAACATTAAAGTCTGCCAGGCCGGCTTCAAGCACATTAGCCTCGGCTGGCGTAAAAGCTTAGGGCTAACGTTAGCCCGTCTTGCGGTGGCCGGGCTAACATTGTAGCCCGCCTGCAGCAGGCCGGGCTAACATTAGCCCGCTGCAGTGGCGGCCAACATTAGCCCGTCTCCGCGGTGGCCGGGCTAACATGCTTTCCGTCTGCGGTGGCGGTGGCCCCAACATTAGCCTGTCTGCAGGGGCCGGGCACACATAGCCGGTCTGCAGTGGCTAACGGCTTAGCCCGTCTCGCGGTGGCCAGGGCTAACATTAGCCCGTCTGCAGTGGCCGGGCCTGTAGATTCTGTTAGCAGCTACACTACCTTCTCCTGTGCCGCCATGTTTGTTGTGGTTTTACTTCGGGTTTTTAGCAGCTCCTGCTTTCATCACAGCTTTATTTCCCGCCCTAAACCATAACACTGCAACAACATGATTGGCTGAGCCGGACTCGATTTGAGTGGCAGCAGAATAAGATGGATTCCTCCTGCAGTGAAGCTCAGTACACTATAGTACTCTGAATTAGTAGTATAGAATGATAGTACTGCTGCTGTCCTCAGTATTTGGTCCATCCTGCCATAGTGGTCTGTAGTAGTCTATAGTAGTCTGTAGTAGTCTGTAGTAGTCTGTAGTATTCAGTACTATCTGTGTTGTTATTTATCCAGTAGAGGTGTGCAGGAGCATGTAGTCCTGTTTGGTAATCTGTAGTATTCGCTGACTGTGTGTACTACTGTGTTGTAGTATTGTTGTAGTATTTTTTAGTAGTAGTTCTCACAGCAGTAACCTCCTCCCTCAGACCACCAACAGACCTGTCAATCACCGCTACAAGCATTTTGATTGGCTGTATGAGCGTCTGCTGGAGAAGTTCGGCTCCCTGCTGCCAATCCCCTCTATGCCTGACAAACAGGTGACAGGTGAGCTGTAAGCCATGGCTACCTGCTTTCTCACGCAATGCCCCCCTCACGACTGTCAGGTTTCTGCTGCTTTTCTCGACAGGCAGGTTTGACTAGGACTTCATCCGGATCAGGATGGAGCGCCTGCAGGCCTGGATGACCCGCATGTGTCGCCACCCGGTGGTCTCTCAGAGCGAGGTCTTCCAGCTCTTCCTGACATATAAGGATGAGCGGGTGGGTGGTGCTGCCCCCTGGAGGTGGGGTCTGCTATGACGTCTTTGTTCTGATGAGCTTTGGATTTTTCAGGACTGGAAGTCTGGGAAGAGGAGAGCGGAGAAAGACGAGGCTGTGGGTCCCATCATGTTCAGTCTGGTCCAACCAGAGGCTGCAGAGCTGGATGCTGCTCAGGTGTAGGTCACCTGTCCACCCTGCCATCGCCGTGTGTACGTCTTCTACAGGTGTTCACCTCTGGTTTTGTTGCTAGGGAACAGACGTGTGAGCTCTACAGCCGCTTCACCCGATCCATGGAAGATGGAGTCAGAGATCTGCTGAACGTTGGACAGACTCACTGGAAGCGCTGCACTGGACGTGAGTATACGTGCTGCACCATCACCTCCACCCACTGCACCATCACCTCCACCCACTGCACCATCACCTCCACCTGCTGCACCATCAGCTCCTCCCACTGCACCATCACCTCCACCTGCTGCACCATCACTTCCACCCACTGCACCATCACCTCCACCCACTGCACCATCACTTCCACCCGCTGCACCATCACCTCCACCCACTGCACCATCACCTCCACCCACTGCACCATCACCTCCACCCACTGCACCATCACTTCCACCCACTGCACCAACACTTCCACCCACTGCACCTCACCCCACTGCACATCACCCTCCACCCACTGCACCATCACTTCCACCCACTGCACCATCACCTCCACCCACTGCACCATCACCTCCACCCACTGCACCATCACTTCCTACCCACTGCACCATCACCTCCACCCACTGCACCATCACCTCCACCCACTGCACCATCACCTCCACCCACTGCACCATCACTTCCTCCACCTGCTGCACCATCAGCTTCCTCCCACTGCACCATCACCTCCACCTGCTGCACCATCACTTCCACCCACTGCACCATCACCTCCACCCACTGCACCATCACTTCCACCAGCTGCACCATCACCTCCACCCACTGCACCATCACCCACCCACTGCACCATCACCTCCACCCACTGCACCATCACTTCCACCCACTGCACCATCACCTCCACCCACTGCACCATCACCTCCACCCACTGCACCATCACCTCCCACCCACTGCACTATCACCTCCACCTGCTGCACCATCAGCTCCTCCCACTGCACCATCACCTCCACCTGCTGCACCATCACTTCCACCCACTGCACCATCACCTCCACCCACTGCACCATCACTTCCACCAGCTGCACCATCACCTCCACCCACCGCACCATCACCTCCCCACCCACTGCACCATCACCTCCACCCACTGCACCATCACTTCCACCCACTGCACCATCACCTCCAAGCACCCACTGCACCATCCACACCTCCACCCACTGCACCATCACTTCCACCCACTGCCATCCTCTCCCCTCCACCCACTGCACCATCCACCTACACCCACTGCACCATCACAATCCCCCCGGCTGCACCATCACCTCCAGCGGCTGCACCATCACCTCCACCCACTGCACCCATCACCTCCACCCACTGCACCCTCATCACCTCCACCCAGCTGCACCATCACCTCCAGCCACTGCACCATCACCTCCACCAGCTGCACCCTGACCTCCACCTGCTACACAATAACCTCCACCTGCTACACCATCACCTCCACCCAGCTCACACCACATCACCTCCACCTCCCCAATACACCATCACCTCCACCAGCTGCACCCTGACCTCCACCTGCTACACCATCACCTCCACCTGCTAATACACCTTGACCTCCACCTGCTACACCATCACCTCCACCTGCTACACCATCACCTCCACCTGCTGCACCATCACCTCCACCTGCTGCACCCTGACCTCCACCTGCTGCACCATCACCTCCACCTGCTGCACCATCACCTCCACCTGCTGCACCCTGACCTCCACCTGCTGCACCATCACCTCCACCTGCTGCACCCTGACCTCCACCTGCTGCACCCTGACCTCCACCTGCTAATACACCTTGACCTCCACCTGCTGCACCCTGACCTCCACCTGCTGCACCCCTGACCTCCACCTGCTGCACCCTGACCCCCTGCTTTAGTCTGATTGGCTGCTTATTCTGACCGTGTGAACTTAAGGTGCCATTTAAGGTGGAGCAGGAGTTCCATTCTTCCACACTAACGGTTCTAGATCATCTTTGAAGGTGAAGCAGGTGTGGAACCCTGGTTCTCCATCGGTTCCTCACCGCCTCCCTCTGGTCTGTGTGATGCAGCTCTGCCTAAAGAGTACGAGCGGATCGGCCGAGCCTTCAGTAACCTCTCCACCGTTTTCGCCACCAGCAGGTATCCAGGTGAGGCCACCAACAGGTTAACAGCGGTGCCTTCAGGGACAATTGGACGTTTAACTTGATTCATAGGAAGTGTTTGTGCTGCAGGAGAGGAGACACTGACCAACGCGCTGACAGTGGCTGGAAAGACCTATGAGGAGATCGCTCAGATCGTCGCAGAGCAGGTAGACCCCCCCACACTAACAATCACATTTTGCTATCCTTGTGGGGACTCTCCTTCATTTCTAACCCGTTTCTATAGCCTAACCCTAACATTAGTCCCTATCCTAACATCTAACCCTGAAACCCCCCATGGGTCCCCGCAATGTGCTATGATTCAATGGAAATGGTCCTCACACTGTCAGAAAAACACAGAAACACACACAGCCTCTAAAGCTAATCAATGTTTTCAGCCTCAGAAGGATCTTCACTTCCTGCTGGAGACCAACAGCGAGTATAAAGGCCTGTTGGGATGTTTCCCGGAGATACTCACTGTACACAAGGTACTTCTCTCATACTACTACTAATACTGCTGTCGTACTACTACTGCTGTCGTACTACTACTGACTACTGACTACTGTCGTACTGTAAGGTAGTACTGTAGTATTACACTGTAGCTGTGAACATACGGTGTCTGTGGGGCTACAGTTAGTTATCTTTAAGGCCCTGAAGGCTGGAGCTGATCAGTCCTGATCTACAGATTGTATTTCTACATATAGATCTATGCTTTTGTTCTATAGATCTTTCATCCTGAGGTTTTCCTCCTGCAGCGTTCAGGTTATTCAGTCTAATGTTGGACCTGACGTGTCAACACAGCCGCCATCTTGGATGGGTCTCCTGCAGTTTTCAGCCGATGATAAACAGCAGAGAAGTGATGATGATGATGATGTAGACGATGAATGACTCAGATGCTGTTTGATCCTCTGCAGCAGACGTGTTTACAGGAAAATGCCCAATAAAAGTTTAGTAGAAACTGTTCAGCTCCTCTTCCTGCCGTTTTAATGTTTTAATCTCAGGTTTAGAGTTGATTTTAATCCTAAACTCATCCCTCATGTCGGATGTTTTCCTCCAGGTTTAAAAACCGAAATGATTAAACTATTGTTGAAAAACAGCAACCAGTAAGATTCTGGAAAAAGTTGTTCAACATTAAACTGCTTTCTTAACAATGATCAGCAGTTTGAAATCTCCCAGTCAGGTTTCCATAGCAACCACAGTAGAGAGGCTTATTGATGTGTTCAATGACATCCGTATAAACTGTGGAATAACTACAGTGGTGGTATCATTGGACCTCAGAGCAGTTTGAGTCTTTGATCGGTGGATTTTATTAGAGCGTCTGGAAACTGGGTCAGTCTTTCTGGTTCAGAACTGGGCTGGTTTATCCTACCTGAAGGACGGGGACGTCTACTTGTCAGCAGGAAACCTCTAATCAGAGGGTTAAGTTAAGACCAATCCAGGTTTTTCTGTCTTCAGACATGCCTGTAATCTATGTAATGGGTTAGCTTCATCTGGATTATAGACAGATATAGCTGGGTATCATCAGCATAACAGTGGAAATTAATCCCATGCTGTCTAATATACTCTACCGATTGGGAGCATGTATAAAGTAAAGAGACTGGTCCTTAGCACGCTGATCCTGTGGTACTCCTCAGGTAAACTGCATGGCACACATGAGGGAAGATCTATCGTTAACATATGAACAAACTGAATTGGGATCAGATAGATCAGATTTAAACCAGTTCAGAGCTGTTCCTTTAATTCCAACAAAATATTCAAGTCTTTTTAAAAAGAATATTATGATCAACTGGATCAAATGATGAGTGACAGCTCAGGTGCTCGGATACCTGCGGGGGAAGATGGAGGTCAGGAGGACAGACAGGCGTCCAGATTTATCAGCATGATGTCACAGACGGTCGAACCCTTTCCAAGCACTTCAACATTTACAGCCGTTAGCTCCTCTGCTAGCAGAGACCTATCCAAGATGGCTGCCTATAGCCGCGCTCTATGTGGTGCAGAGCAGTGGGCGGGGCCTGAGCGTGCTCTGTGTGCAGGCTGCAGCAGAGAAGGTGAAGGAGGCGGACCGCCTGGTTTCTGCAGGAAGGATCAGCAGCGGCGACAGGAAGCTGATGAACCAGCGGCTCAGCTGCATGAGCTACTCTCTGCAGGGTAACTGGAGCGCACGCCGCCATCACACTGAGCGCGCTCGCACTCTAACGCCTCACTTCCTGTCTCCTCCAGCTGAGATGAACCATTTCCATAGCAACCGGATCTACGACTACAACCGAGTGCTGAAGTTCTACCTGGAGCAACAGGTGACCTTCTACCAACAGGTACGGTGATGGGAGGGGCGGGGGGGCAGGGAGGCGGCTGACCTGTGACATCACTTCCTGTGTGCTCTCTGATTGGACAGATTACAGACAAGCTGAGAGAAGCTCTGAATCATTTCGCCACCCTGTGAGGATGGAGCCTGGTGATGTCATCGTCTATTAACTGTCTCAGCCAATAAAAGCCTTGAAGTTTTCCTAACAAAATAAAAGCCTCGAAGTTTTCCTAACAAAATAAAAGCCTTGATGCTGTTACTGGGTGTGATAGGGACGTCTACCTGCTGCTGCTGATTGAATCTACCAATAAAATGTCTACCTCCTCTCTGTGTCCTCAATGTCCTCTTCATTGTCCCGGCGGGGGACGGTTCTCCATGTTCAGAACATCTGGTCCCACCAGCAGAGCTTCATCAACACTCATCTCTATTCGCTGGACTGGTGGTAATACTGGGTTATAGTGAAGCCATCAGCCGCCATATTGGTACTCCCTAGTTAGACCGGTTGCAAAGTAAACAATCTGCGCTGCAGCATCGAACAACCATGTTCTCATTTTCAGGGACTTAAGACTTTTAAAATAAAGATAAATTCATCAGTTTGACACAGACTGGCTGTTTCACATTAACTTTAACTTAGAATAAAATAAATCGGCCCGTCACATTTCAGAGTCATTATGACGTCTATAAATCATTTAATATTTTATACAGGAGGGGGGGTAAGGAGGATTTAGAGAAGCCAGTAAACCTAACAGTCATGTTTCTGGACTGTGGGAGGAAGCAGGAGTACCCAGAGAGAACCCACGCATGCTCAGGGGAGAACATGCAGAAAGACCCGGGCGGGAATCCGTAACCTGGAACCTTTTCTGCTGCAAGGCAGCAGTGCTGCTACCATTTAGCAGCCCTAACATTTATGTTTTGGTCGCAGGAACATTAAATGTCTGTGAGATCAAAGCAGCGCTGAGCGGAACCGTCTGATCCAGCGGCTCTTTGATCTCAGGAATGAACCAATCATCCAGGAAAGGATCTGATGTTGAAGGAGCGGCTTCACTGAACCATCCTGAAGCCCCGCCCCCCCACCGGAAGCTCCTCCCCTCCTCCATCCGTGTGCAGGACCAGCAGGCTCTGCATGCTGGGAGAACCGCACTGGACCGAACCGAACCTGTAAGTCTGCGCCGTTTCTAGCTTTTTAACTGCTGCAGGTGAAGCGGATCAGAACACCTGGAGGGTTCTGACCCACAAGCCGGTCCTGCAGGACGGTGCGTGGGTCTGGGCTCAGAGTTTCTGAGCAGAACCGAAGCTGGTGATGGGTTTAATGTTCTCCGGGTTAGAAACATGTTCTGGATGAAGGTGAAGCGCTTAGAAGATGCAGAACAGCTAAAAAAGGCGGATTTCTGAATGGAGTCTGGTGCTGCGTTCAGGGACCATGGGTCTCAGTCTGTCTGATGCTTGATTCATGGACTGAATCCAGAGCAGGTTCTGTTCTGAGCATCCGGACCTGGGTGGGCTGACGTCACAGAGACCTCCTCTGTGACCTTTGCCCTCTGCCCCCCTGGGGGTCTTCTTCTGTCCTTTTGATCCAGCAGCTCCTTTAACTGCAGCAATAAAACTTTTATGTTGAAGTTCAGCCCAAAGCCTCCTGCTGGCTGCAGTGGACCCGGAACGGGTCGGTTCTACAGAACCTTTCAGGGTCGGACACATCAATGGGTGGCAAGATCAAAGCGAATCATTGAAACAAGCAGATTATTAAAAAGATCAAAGGGTCAAAAAAGAGGAACTAAAAAAACAGACTGGTCATTGCAAAGACGGGTCAGAAGAAAGACGGGTCAGGAAAGAGACGGGTCAGGACAAAGACGGGTCAGAACGGTTCTAGTCTGGATTTAAATAGTTCAGGCAGTTTATTCCAGATTAGTGAAGCAGAAAATTCAAATTAGGATTTAAGAATATTACCACCAAACAAAACAGAACCAGTTTAACCAGTTTAACCAGCTGGTTCTGTTTCCTGGAACTGAGGTCCAGAGATCTGAAACCAGGATGTTTGGTTTTTAATGATTGATGTGGCCAGCAGGACAGAACATCCAATTCTATTCAGTTTATTTCTATAGGGTCACTTTATAGATCCAGTTCAACCAGATCATCCAGTCAGATTGATTTAAAGTTTTCTATCTAAAAAAAACCAGCTGATTGCATCGACTCATTGACTCTTCAGCAATCCCCTCACACTATAAGCATGCTATGTAGCGACAGTGGAAGGCATTTGTCTTTGAACAGGAAGAACAAAGATGGTCGACCCGTTTTTCGGTGCAGGATAACTATCAGAGCATCCTGTTAAAGAACCTTCTGAAGCAGAAGGAAACCCGTCCTGGTTGGCTGAACTCTGACCCTCCGGACATTCCATCACATTGTAATTATCGCCATAGCAACCGGGGGTTAGAACCTCCCAGTCAGGATCAGTTTGGTCAGATTATTGAGAACCGATCAGATGCTTTCTCTCAGTAGCTTCATCTGGTCTCTTCCTGATTGGCTGTGACTCTCATCCTGGAGAGAAATATCAGCTGGATAGATTAGAGATTCTAGATGCTGTTGGAGCTTTTTCAGTGGTTTGGTCTCGTTTCTCTGCTATAGATCTGGGGTCACAGCTTCTATTGAGACTAAGTGGATTTTCTGTCTTTCTGAAATGAAAACTGGATCTTTCTTTCCCAGTCAGATCCACTGGTGGAGCTAGCTTAGCTAGCTTTGCTAACATAGAAAGTGTTTATAGATCACAGCTTCTATGTTCCTTTTCTATGTCTATGTTTTCATAGAAGTTCTGACCCAATCAGGATGTTCTCTTTGGTTCTGGAAACTGAATCTGATGAAATGTCCTAAATTAAACAGAATCGTGATCAGAACTGAACCAGAACCAGAACCTGGTTCTGGTTCAGTTCTGGTTCTGACCCGTCTCTCCTGTCTTGCAGCTGGACATCATGAGTCTGGGCGGCACTGACCTCTCTGAGCTGCTGGTTCTGTGGGAGGAGCTTAACCGGACCTCCAACCAGTCTCAGGTGGAGCTGGTGGTGTGTTCGGGTGCCGTCGGACACGCCGCTCTCCTCCACGTTCTGTCAGTCTTCTACATCTTCATCTTCCTGGCTGGTCTGGCCTCCAACGTCCTGATGATCTGGGTGAGCCTGCGGCGCGGCGGCGCCCGGTCCGAGTCCCGGCCGTACCTGCTGAACCTGGCGGCGGCGGACCTTTGCGTGGTTCTGACCCTGCCCTTCTGGGTGGCGTCTCTGCTGCAAGGCGGGCTCTGGCCGTTCGGGGCGGCGCTCTGTAAGGCGACCCATCTGATGTTCGGCGCCGGCCTGCTCAGCAGCATCCTCTTCCTCGCCTGCCTCGGCGTGGACGCCTACCTGTCCGTCACGCTGCTCGCCGGCGCCCCCAGCGGCCGCAGCAGGAAGCTGATGCGGCGGCTGAGCTGTGCGTTGCTCTGGCTCCTGGCGTTGGCGGCCTCCATCCCTGAAGCCTACTTCCTGCAGGCGGTGCGGTCCCCCCACCGTGGCGGCGCCGTGTGTCGACCCGTCTTCCCGTCGGAGAACCCCCGGGACGGGATGGTGGGGGTCCAGGTGAGCTTTCTGGTGCTGGGCTTCGTCGTCCCCGCCCCCATTATCACCGTCTCCTACCTCCTGCTGGCGGCGGGCCTCCCTCCGGGCTCGGATCAGACGCGGCGCCTCATCCGGTCCTACGTGGTGGCGTTGGCGGCGTGCTGGCTGCCGTTCCACACCGTCCTGCTGCTGGACACCCTGGCGCTGCTGGACGCTCTGTCCTTCAGCTGTCGGCTGGAGAGCTTCCTGTTGGCGGCGCTGCCGCTGACGCAGTGCTGCTCGCTGCTGCACTGCGTCCTCAACCCCGTCCTCTACTGCTTCCTGCACAGGAGCCGCCGCCATGACCTCATGGAAGCCTTCGTCTTCCAGTACTCTGCCAGAACCGGGCTGGTCCGGCTGATGGACGCCTCCCAGGCCTCAGACGCCTCTGCAGACCAGAACCGGCCGGTCCGATCCGCTCTGCAGGACGGCGCTGGAGCAGATCTATGAACTCTGGTCGTTTTGGACCTTCTGGTTCTGATGGCTGTGATCCGGAACCAGGAGGTCCAGCATCAGGAACACCAGAAACTGGATGAAACTGGACTTCACTGAGATGAAGATGTTTCGCCGCCGATCCGGAAGTCTGTGTCCGGCTGCCACCTTTTTAATTCTGTTGGTGGTTTCCACCATCCGGATATCTGAAGGTCAGAGAACCTGACAGAGGTCCAGAACAGACCTCAAGGTTCTGCAGAACCGGTCCAGGTCCGGTTCGTTTGGGTTCTGCTGTCCTTTATCTGGTGACCAATCCATATTTTAACCACTTTAGATTCTGTTCACATTTCAGCCTTTTTAACTTGAAATGTCGGATATTTAATGCATGGAACAGCTTCCCTGATTAGAGAACATCATTAAAATTCATCAGAATGAGAGAAAATGTTTCATTTTCTATTGAATGTGAGAGAAATGTTCTTAAAAAAGAAAGAAGTAAAAAGATTGGCGCTCTGATCCACTGAACAATAAAATAAATGCTTCATTCCCCTCGTGAATGGTCAGCCATTTTGCTTTTTAACAGTGAGAAGGAACCAGGGAAAGATTCCCGGATCCAAACATGTGTCCTCTAAATAACCATATGTCCCCATATGTCCTCTATATAACCATATGTCCCCATTTGTCCTCTAAACTACCCTTTTTGTCCC
>JAGKQL010000067.1:4287777-4306589 GCA_018398635.1 Cyprinodon brontotheroides | reverse complement strand
GCAGGGTCTCTGTGTGGGCTCCCTGCAGGATCTCTGCAGGGGCTCCTGCAGGGTTCCTGCCCTAACCTCCTGCCCTGCAGGTCCGAGTCCCAGAACAGAACCGAGGCCTGGAGAACAGGACCAATGAAGAAGGCGGTAATCCGCCTTAGACCCGCCCATTAGTCCACAGCTGACGACAGATTCATGTCATCACCTGGATGACTGGATCTCTGCAGGTTCTGCAGAACCAGGTCAGAATTCTCTGCAGGATCTCTGCAGGGTCTCTGCAGGGTCTCTGCAGGATCTCTGCAGGGTCTCTGCAGGATCTCTGCAGGATCTGCAGGGTCTCAAGGAATATAGGAATGGGATATATGCAGGGGTCTGCAAGAGATATACTACAGAGATCTCTGCAGAGGCTCTCTACAAGAATCTCTCTTGAGGGTCTCTGCAGGATCTCTGCAGAGATCCTGCAGAGGATCTCTGCAGGGTCTCTGCAGGATCTCTGCAGGTCTCTGCAGAATATAGGGAATATATAGCGGCGAGGGTCTCTGAGTCTCTGCAGGATCTCAAGTCTCTGCAGGGGTCTCTGCAGGATATCTCTGCAGGAATACTCTGGGACTCTGCAGAGATCTCTACAGGGTCTCTACAGAGATGCTCTGCAGGATCTCTGCAGGGTCTCTGCAGGGTCTCATAAGGGTCTCTACAGAGATCTCTGCAGGAATCTCTGCAGGGTCTCTGCAGGATCTCTGCAGGGACTCTCTGCAGGATCTCTGCAGGATCTCTGCAGGATCTCTGCAGGGGTCTCTGCAGGTCTCTCAAGTATGGGTGTCTCTGCAGGGCTCCTGGCCCTCTGCAGGGTCTCTGCGGGAGGTCTCTGCAGGAATCCTCTGCAGGATCTCTGATCTCTCTGGCGGTCTCTCAGGACTCTGCAGGATCTCTGCAGGGTCTGCAGGATCTCTGCAGGAGTCTCTGCAGGTGTCTCTGCGGGTCTCCTGTGGGTCTCTCTGAGAGTCTCTGCAGTGATCTCTAGGATGGGGATCTCTGCAGGGTCTCTGCAGGGTCTCTGCAGAGACTTCTGCAGGATCTCTGCAGAAGTGCTCAAGTGGGGTCTGCGGGGGTGCAGGATCTCTGCTCTGGGTTCTGCGGGTCTCTGCAGGGTCTCTGTCATGGCCTCTGGGCGGGCTCCTGCAGATCTGCTGGATGCGTGGTGGGGATATACAGGGGATGCGGGATTATGGAGGTTCTGCAGGACCTGCAGGATCTGGGGTCTGCAGGGTTCTCCATGCAGGATCTCTGCGCGGGATTCTGCAGGGTATCTGGGTTTGCGGGATTGCGGACTCTGCAGGATCTGCGGGATCTCTATGCGGGGGTCTCTGCAGGATCTCTCTCTGCAGGGCCTCTGAGGGGTCTCTACGAGGGTGCTCTGCGGGGTCTCTGCGGGATCTCTGCAGGGCTCCTATGCAGGATCTCTACAGGGTCTCTACAGGATCTCTGCAGGATCTCTGCAGGGTCTATGCAGGATCTCATAAGGGTCTCTGGGATCTCTGCAGGATCTCTGCAGGATCTCTGCGGGATCTCTGCAGGATCTGCAGGATCTCTGCAGGAATCTCTGCAGGTCTCTCTGCGGGAATCTACTGCAGGTAAGGGATCAGGGGTCTCGTGCAGGATCTGCTGACAGGGTCTCTGCAGGATCTCTGCAGGACCTCTACAGAACCTCTATAAGGTCTCTGCAGGGTCTCTGCGGGGTCTCTGCAGGATCTCTGCAACCATCAGCTGTTTTATAAGAATCTCTGATTTCTCTTGTGTTACAGCATTAAAAAACCTTCAGTCAAGGCGTCTGCTGGCCGTGGTCCTGACCAAGCCTCCAGCCAGCGCTCATCTTTCCTGAACTGCTGCTGGCCGGCTCGGTATGGAAACAGTAAACTGGTTTTATCTCCCAGTGCCATGCTACAGGCCTGCTGGTTCTAACTGTGGTAACTAACTGGTTCTAACTAACACTGTACCTCATATACTGCTAATCAGGACAACTATGGAAAACTCTGTCAAATGTAAGCATGGAATATCTATGTTTGACTCTTCAGCGATTTAGTTTTGGTTTGTTTGAGTCCATTGATTTCTTCTCCAGGACTTAATTTCCTCTTTATGCTAAACTTCTAAGCAGACAAGGTCAAAATACCTAAAAAGCTACATCATGTCTCTTTCTTCACACCTGAACCAACAGGAAGTCTCATGTCAGTCCCATCTCTAATGGCTCCCTGCTGTGAACGGTGGAGAGTTTAAACCCTTAGCGCTAATCTTTGGAGCCCTAAATGACCCGGCTGTTCTGTTTGTCTTTTGGATCTTTTCAGTGGCGCTCCAGGAATGGATCCTGCAGAATCTGAATGTGTGGTTGAATCTAAAACAGCATCTAAGACCAGCGCTCCTGTCGGCGTAAAGTGAGTAAAAACTGCTCATGTTCTCCAAAAGTTCCAAGTCCTACAGAACTTTAGAATCGTTGTTATTGACTGAGAAAACAAGAAGCAAATTTCTCTGCCCCCCCCAGACCGACCCCCATGTAGAACATCCTTGAAAGTAGTTGAAAAGGGAACCGAAGAGAAGTGAAGGAAGCCTTTAACACAGAAAAGCTGCTGGGAAGTCTGGGAATTAGCAAAGCTGTCATCCATCATGAGGTTAGAAATTATTGTTCAATATGTGGGCCTGCCCCCACCTCCCCCCGCCTGCTGACCCAAAGAAAAACAAACCAAGGCAGGCCATTAAAGGAAGACAGGGTAGGGTGGAGTAGGTTGTGTAAGACAATCTGGTTGAATCGCCTCTATAATTTATTCTATGAAAGTTGTGAACGGAGCTTTAGAAATGAACTGAACTCAATGAACATTTCCTGATGTCTCTACAGTCCTATCCAGAAAAAAAAGAAGCTCCCTAAGGAACAGGAGGAGTGCTGGAGCTCCATGTGTCCCCCGGGGGACAAGGACGCCGTAAGTTTCTGTCCACCATGTCCACCTCAGTGGCAGGTTAAGGTGCACAGGTGAATGTAATGGGACTTTATCCCAGCTAGTTTATTTATCCCTGTAAGAATGGAAACCACAGACGCAGCCTTCTGATCTTCAGATGATGTTTAGGTCGACATGCGGAGCGACGTGAGGAGGTGATGCTCCCCGTGAGACTCCTTCACCTTTCAGTCACACCGTCCTACACATGTTCAAAGATTAACTGAAGAATTTAATCTGTTTTCAAATCATTAAAGAATAACAACCCTAAACAAGCGGCCCTGTGGAACCGGGGGCGGCCCCGTCTGTACAGAGTTAGATTCCACCAGCTTCAGCCAGACTGTCTGACCTTGGGCTCCAAATAAATCACTGAAACAGAACCTGTCTGACTGCATGAAGTAGGCTTAAAGATCTCTAAAGGCAGAAACTAGAGAACCTCAGGTTCTGATGAACCTCGGACATCTATCAGTCTAGAGAGGGTCTCAGAACCATGTTGGACTCCAGAGAACCAGAGTCAGAACCAGGATCCACACATGGAGAACAGATGGAAAAAATGGAAAACCACCAACATTACTCCAGGAGGTCCTAAATGACTCATCCAGGAGGTTCTAGAAGAGCATCTAGAGCTCTACAGGCCTCACTGCTCCAGGTAAGGTCAGAGGTCACGTTCCAACAGTCACAAAGAGACTGGTTCTAGCACCACTGCTGACCCAAATGAAACATAAAGACCCGTCGCACATTCTCAGGAAAGCGCTACACTCAGACATGGTGGTGGCAGTGTGATGGTCTGGGTCTGCTTCAGGACTCTCTGTGATTGATGGAGCCATGACTTCTGCCCTCTAGTGGAAGATCCTGAAGGAGAAGATCCAAACATCAAGGAGGGACCCCAGTTGGGTTCTGCAGCAGAACCACCTTCACATCTCAGGTCCACCTCTGAATAACTCAAGAACATGTCTTGGGGTGGCCTAGTCAAAGTCTGACCTTGGAACTGTCTGAGTAGCTGCAGAATGACCTAACAGGTTCTTCCAGCTGGAAAACTCCAGAGTAACTCTGAAAGAAATCTGATCTGGAACCATACTAAAGATTCGGTGCCAGGAATGAGGAACCGTACAAGTTAGAAAAATAGAATAGAATAGAATAGAATAGAATAGAATAGAATAGAATAGAATAGAATAGAAATACATAATGACATAATGAGAAACTCATAGATCAGACCCTAACCTAACAGTCCAGGTGAAAGGTTAATAAGCTCAGAATTTAGGACCCAATATCCAAGGCAGGACAAACACTAATGGCTTAAAAGGCATTTATTTGAAACACTGAAGCAGAGCTGAGGATCTGCAGCTGTAAAGGGGGGAGGGGGGGGTCCAGGCGACGAACTGCCAACGAGACGCGGCGGACGCCACCTAGAGTGAACCAGATGCAGCCGCCCCGGTGAACGGGCAGGAATCCGAGCCAGGTCAGGGAAACAGTTCAGAATAGGAAGGTTCAGGGATCCAGGAGTCCGTAGCCCGGTCAGGGGTTCCGATCAGGACAGGAACTGGCAGATCCAGGGATAAAAGAGTCCAAAAGACAGTTCAGATGTTCAGATGGGAACAAGCAAGCACAGTAGTTGAGAGGCAGAACTCCCATTGACATGAACTCTGGCATCAAAGTAAAATGCAGCAGCATTATCTCCAAGTCAGCAACACAAACTCTAAAGCAATGATCTGTCCCTGATAGCTGAGCTGTAGATAAAGCAGCAGGAGCAGAAGATGAGAGGAGTGATAATTGGTAACCCGAAGGGATGATGAGACGTTATCAACATGTTGAAGTTCACAGAAAGACTCCAGAACCAGTGAAACACTGGATTGGCCAGTGAAACATTCGGGTCTGCATGCCGGATGTTTCTCTGGATGTTTTCCTAATTACTCTTCTTCTCACTGTGAAAGGAAACCAAGCTTTGGCTGAAGCAGTCATTGGAAGGTCTGAGCAACAAGGAGCTGAAATTATTCCACCGCTGCCTGCGGACCGCAGACAAGTCCAAGGATGGCTTCAAACCCATCAAGAAGATCCGTCTGGAGGGGGCAGACACACTGGACACAGTGGACCTGATGCTACAGATGTACCCTAAAAAGATCAGACCAGTCACTGAGACCATTCTGGAGAAAATCAACAAAAACAAAGGAAATGTAATTACCGGTACTTTGTTTGCATGAAAAGCTCCTAATCAATCCCCTGAAATCTAAGATGAGCCCAAATCTGCCTGTTCCCCTTATAAATCGTTTGTCCAATCCAGGACGCCCATAACTGGCTGCTGGACACTTTGGACAATCTGGACGACAGGGAGCTACAGTTCTTTCACTGGTTCCTCCAAACGGCGGACGAGTCGGAGGACAAGTTCCCCCCAATCAAAAAGAAGGAGCTGAAGGATGCAGACCGGCTGGACACAGCAGACCTGATGGTGCAGGTCTACGCCACCAACACCAAAGAGGTCACAAAGACCATCCTGAAGAAGATTAAGAGCAACAAAGGTCTGTTGGCTGAAGGGAAGGAAAACCCAACTCTGCTCCGCTTCTATGCTGAGCTCTAAAACTATTTCCCCCAACAGGCAAAGCCATTCCAGAGGCTGAGGAGCAGATGAAACCACCATCCCCAGCTGCTGCAGAAGGTAAGAGTTCCTCTGGCACCTCCTCTACACCGCCA
Organism: Cyprinodon brontotheroides; assembly: GCA_018398635.1. Classification (NCBI taxonomy): domain Eukaryota; kingdom Metazoa; phylum Chordata; class Actinopteri; order Cyprinodontiformes; family Cyprinodontidae; genus Cyprinodon; species Cyprinodon brontotheroides. The sequence goes on along the minus strand of JAGKQL010000067.1, from coordinate 4,300,938 downwards.
GTGCTCCAAATGTTCTCCTCATTTCAATCTGAACCCAGATGAAGATTCTTGAGGCTCAGATTGGCTGAAGAGATAAAACCAGGAAGATCCATAAACCTAGAAGCTATCCGAACTCCAGATACCAGTCTGGGATATAATCATCAGCCTTTATGCTGCCATAAAGGGCCTGTTGGTTTCTATGTCGCAGATCTAGATCTCTGCAGACCTATAGAGAACCTTCTACATGTTCTCTGGTTTCTTCCCATTGGCTGATAGCTCAGTGTTGGTCTTTAACTCCATCCTGTAGAGAAGGAGCTGGCCGTGGTGCTGGGTGAGTTTGTGAAGAAAGCCCCAAAGGAAACCCTGAGCCAGCTCTCCGAGGCGTTGGTAGCTGACGGCGTGCTGAAGTCCTCTGAGAAGGAAAAGATACTTGGGAAGAACCACACCACAGTCAACAGAGCGAGCGGCCTCGCCGACACAGTGATGGAGAAAGGAGCCGGCGCCTGCAAGAAGATGATTCATCACCTTCAAACTATTGACGCTCCACTCTCGTCCAAGCTGGGATTAACCGCCGGTCTGTTTGCTCAGCAAGGTGAGTTTTAGCCTAACCCAGCTGGCGCTTTGCAGAGTTTAAGCAATATCCTTCCATGTTTTCACTAAGCCCCAGTTTAACAACCAGGTATTGAAAACTTTTCCTGATCTGACTAATTACGTGTGTTCTCCATCATCCTCCAGATGGCAGCTCATCAGAACCCAAACAGGAAGCAGCGACTGAGGGAGGAATTAATGGTCTTAAACGTCTTCTTCCAAAGCTACAGGTGTCAAGAGGGATCCTCTGCTAATCTAAAGTAAGATTTAGGATTATAAAACAAATGTCAAAGAGCAGCCTTTGAATTGTGAAGCAATGTGGGACTTTGTCATGAGTGTCGACCGTAAAGCTGAAGTCTAGTAACAGCGTCTGCTCTGAGGACTGGAGCCAGGCCGAAGGAGGAATGAATCTAAAATGAGCTTTCCATACACAGAAAATGGTTAAAACGGTTTCTCCCTCTGATATGGACTGACTCACAGCCGAATATTGATCCAGATTATTATAGGAATCAACTACTTACATATTACCGTTCACTACTAACCATCACTTCTCTCCATCTCTCCAGCGCGTTACGACCTAAAAAGAGCTGAAGAGAGCAAAGAGGAAAGCTGGCGCCAGATCTGCCCAGAGGGCGACAGTGATGCAGTAAGTTCTACCAGGTGGAGCCGCTAAACTCAGGCTTTACTTCATAGATTGGGCTGATTGGAGAAAACTGGTTTTGTTGAAGTTTTTAGGTAAAATGTTTCTTGATAAACCAAATGTAATAAATTTAGGCTCATTAACCCAAACTTTCCCGTGAGCTCTGGCCAAGCTGCTCAGGTGGTTCACCTTCCTGCTCAGTGACCCTACAAGACGTCTTACAGTATTTTTTTAAGAATGCAGATCTATAGATTGCAATGCTCTGAACTTCCATAGAAATGCGTTTTTGCACCATATTTCTTCTCCCACTCTGTTTACATTTGATCAGTGCTGCACTTTAAGGAATGGAAATGTCATGAAAGCTGAACAAAACGAAATGTCATGTTGTTTACACTCCGCCCTGCTCTGCTGTGGGAGGGTTACAGCTCTAAGCACACCAGTGAAGCTGGTCCCACTGGGTTCTAGCCTCTGTTTCTTAAGTCCCAATGTCCACGCTTAAGTCATGTCCATTAAATAAAGCTCATCCTGTTCTGTCTTCTTCATTCTATTGTCCCACAACTGATTGATTACTTAGATCTTTCCTTCTTTGGAATTTCAATGTTTGGCTATCCTTTTTTGTTTTATTTAATCGGCATATTTTTACGATTTACTTTATTTTCCCTTTTTGTTTGTGTTTCCTTAATACCAATTGTAGTGGGAAAAAAGTATTCAACTAGTCACCCTAGTTAAATAAGGAAGGAAAGGGGGGAAGAAGGGAAGAATGCTAAAACAGAAAGACAGCAAAGCTAAACTAATAAGGATCCATATAGATGCTGTTTATTTTTCCATCTGGAACAGTCCATGTGGAATTTGGGTTGGTGATTGAGAGCAGAATAAATAAACAACCAAATAAAATACAAAATTATGACTAAACTAGTAAAGTAAATAAATAGGCGAATAAAATGGCCTTATAAAGGAAAATGATCTATTAAGGTAATTCTTAGCAGCAGAGGACAGAAACGACTGCTAGACTTCTGGATGAAGTTTGAACACCTCAGCCTGACTGTCTGATGAGCGTTTGGGAAAAACCAGCTTTGTTGATGTTTGTTGATGGTTCAGCTTCTTGCTCCACTGGTTTGGTTTGGTGTTTCTTCTCCTCATCAAACTCTGGTTTCTGGTTCTTTGATTCTGCTTCGCCTTGGAAACATCGTTCTTGAAATCGGATTGAAAGCCCATTTTTCTTCTTCCACACATCATGTCTGGTGGAAGCAGCAGAGAAGGCTGTGCTGCAGCTGTCTCCCCTTGTTTACAGCGCTGCAGGTCCTCCTCCTGCAGGTCCTCCCTCCTGCAGGTCTGTCTCTCCTGCAGGTCCTCCCTCCTGCAGGTCCTTCCTCCTGCAGAGTCCTCCTCCTGCAGGTCCTCCTCCTGCAGGTCCCTTCCCCTCCCTCCTCTGCTGAATCTGGGACTTAGGAACTCTGACACCTCATCTGCAAAGTATCATCACTTCTTTTAATGTTCTGAATATGAATTGCCCTGCCATGTCCTGCTCTACCCTTCCCTGCCTTGCCTTGACTGATTGACTTTATTGACCTCACAGTAGAGCAATCCATCATGTTGCCTTGCCTTGACTGATTGACTTTATTGACCTCACAGTGGAGCAATCCATCATGTTGCCTTGCCTTGATTGATTGACTTGATTGATTCATGTTGCCTTGCCTTGACTTTATTGACCTCACAGTGGAGCAATCCATCATGTTGCCTTGCCTTGATTGATTGACTTTATTGACCTCACAGTGGAGGAGCAAGTCAATCCATCATGTTGCCTTGCCTTGATTGATTGACTTTATTGACCTCACAGTAGAGAGCAATCCATCATGTTGCCTTGCCTTGATTGATTGACTTTATTGACCTCACAGTAGAGCTCACAGTAGAGCAATCCATCATGTTGCCTTGCCTTGATTGATTGACTTTATTGACCTCACAGTAGAGCAATCCATCATGTTGCCTTGCCTTGCCACCATCACCCGTATCTAGAAGTTCCACTGGATCTTGGCCCAGTTGTTCTCCATCAGTCCCTCTCTAATGGACCAGACACTCTGTGGTGTTGCTCCTGTGCTGACTGCCTGTCCCTGCCTTGCCCTGATGAGGACCTCTGTTGTGTCCTCCAGTCCAGCGTGCTTCAGCTATTGGAAGGATTTCTCGGCATGTTGACCTGTTGGTGGTGTCAACATGCCAATGGGGGGGTGAGGGGTCATTGATGATGTCACGGGCTCAGCACGCGCAGCGCTGGGATGAAATGTCTTTAATGGAGGGAAGGAGGAGGAGCCCCCATGATCCTCTCTGCTGCCCTCACCTTCTTCCAGTCTGAGGCGCTGCAGCCTCCACACCATGGGGGGAGGCCCTTAAAGTTTGAGGTGGATCTCTAACTCTGAGCTGAAATATCTTGGTTCTGCTGATGCTTGTCTGCTGTTGGGAGGTCTATATATCCGGTCTGTGAGCTGGATAATGGCCGATGAGGGGGATTACTGGGACCCCTACTGGAGCTTTGGCCCCACAACCTGATCAGAGGAAAATAGCTATTTTACTGGGGGGTCAGTTTAATTAAGTTCTGTGAGAAATTATTTCCAATTATTTACTTTTAACTTAATTTTAGAAATCAATTGTAAAACCACAATAGGGGAAATGTGTCCAAAGGAAGAAATCTACTTAGTTTTCAGTTTCTCAAATTTCTTCCATTTGCTGCTATAACATCTGTCCACTGAGCCCACATGCATCCAACTGTCCCCTTGTTTTGTTTTATCAAAAGGACTTAAAACAATGGCTCAAAGATTTTCTAGAGGATCTGGACAGCAGAGAGATGAAGTACTTCCACTGGTACCTGCACACTGCAGACAAGTCCAAGGATGGCTTCAAACCCATCAAGAAGTCTCGCCTGGAGCATGCAGACAGACTGGACACGGTGGACCTGATGGTTCAGATGTACACAACAAACGCCAGAGAAGTAGCAGAGAAGATATTCAAGAAGATCAGTAAATATAAAGGACATGTAAATATCCTATTTCTTTATCTATTATGTATAATTTGATGTAAACTTCTCAATGACCTCCCCTGGCTATGGAACACCAAGCTAACACTGTTTATGGAGCTAAAATCTGCAAAAGTCCCCAATTCATCCATTGATCTTATTATAACAATGATTTTTTTTTTATCCTTTTGTAGAACTTTAAAGATTGGCTTCTGGACATTTTTGAAGAGATAGATGACAGGGAGCTCAAGTACTTCCACTGGTTCCTGCAAACCGCGGACAGTTCCAAGGACGGCTTCAAGCCCATCAAAAAGTCTCGCCTGGAAGTTGCAGACAGACTGGACACAGTGGAGCTGATGGGCCAGATGTACGGCTCCAAAGCCAAGGAGGTGACAAAGAAGATCCTAGCAAAGATAGAGATCAATAAAGGTGAGTCCCAGATTCAACAACTGCTCCCAGTCTCAGAGTCCCTCCCTGGTGGCAGAATCACCCAGATGAATTCTTCCCAACAGACAACATCATCCCTGAAGCTGAAGAACCGGATACATCGCTGTCTACAGCCGCTGCAGAAGGTAGGAGCCTAAAGTCCATTCTGCTTCACGTCTCCACAAACCAGCAAAGATGCTCCCTAGTCCCATTAGCAAGCAGTCCAAACTGGTTCTGTCCCAAAAGTGGTTCTGTCCCATTAGCAAGCGATCTAAAGTGGTTCTGTCCTAAAAGTGGTTCTGTCCCATTAGCAAACAGTCCACACTGGTTCTGTCCCATTAGCAAGTGGTCCAAACTGGTTCTGTCCCAAAAGTGGTTCTGTCCCATTAGCAAGCGATCTAAAGTGGTTCTGTCCCATTAGCAAGCGGTCCAAACAGGTTCTGTCCCATTAGCAAGTGGTCCAAACTGGTTCTGTCCCATAAACAAGCAGTCCAAACTGGTTCTGTCCCATTAGCAAGCGGTCCAAAGTGGTTCTGTCCCATTAGCAAGCAGTCCAAACAGGTTCTGTCCCATTAGCAAACAGTCCAAACAGGTTCTGTCCCATTAGCAAAGAGTCCAAACTGGTTCTGTCCCAAAAGTGGTTCTGTCCCATTAGCAAGCGATCCCAAAGTGGTTCTGTCTCATTAGCAAGTAGTCCAAAGCGGTTCTGTCTCATTAGCAAGCGGTCCAAACTTTAGTTCTGTCCCATTAGCAAGTGGTCCATTATGGTTCGGTCCCATAAGCAAGCAGTCCAAACAGGTTCTGTCCCATTAGCAAGCGGTCCAAACTGGTTCTGTCCCATTAGCAAGCGGTCCAAAGTGGTTCTGTCCCATTAGCAAGCGGTCCAAACTGGTTCTGTCCCATTAGCAAGCGGTCCAAAGTGGTTCTGTCCCATTAGCAAGCGGTCCAAAACTGGTTCTGTCCCATTAGGAAGTGGTCCAAAGTGGTTCTGTCCCATTAGCAAGCAGATCCAAAGCGGTTCTGTCCCATTAGCAAGTGGTCCAAACTGGTTCTGTCCCATTAGCAAGTGGAAGCTCTCATTTGTATCATTCAAACCTGGATGTCAGTGGGAATAACTACTGAGTGAACCCAGGTGGAGCTTCGTTAGGTCAGGTCAGAACCACAAATGACCCATTTGGATCATGTCAGAACCACAGAGGACCAGTTTGGATCATGTCAGAACCACAGATGACCCATTTGGGTCTCTGCAGAACCATTCCATTAGGTAGGCTGCTGGAGCAGATGTCTGGGTTGCATCCTGAAGCATGTTTGGATGCACAGTTGAAGGTCCAGGATTAACGGCTGGGATTTTCCTCTATTTCTTCTACAGAGAAAGTTCTTAGCAGGATGCTCAGTGATTTTGTAGAGAAAGTACCTAAAGAAACCTTCAACCAACTCATGACGACTCTCATGGCTGCCAACACTCTGAAGTCTACAGAGACGGAGAAAATCCTTCAGAACCACACCAAAGTCAATATGGCCAGCTGCTTTGTGGACATTGTGATGGAGAAAGGAACTGATGCCTCCAAGGAGGTGATCACCCATCTGCAGACCATCAATCCAAAGCTGACCTCGGAGCTCAGCTTACCTTCTCCAGGTGAGTTGCCATGCTCCTGGTGACAGGTCCATCTCACACTCTGCTTCCTCTCTGAATGTTCATAAAAAATAAATAAATAACTAGAAAACAACTGGGACAATCCACACGAAGCATCTCTGTTTTGCTTTTTATGCTTTACAACTAAAATATGATTGAGTTTCAAGTGCATCTCAATGAATGCAGAAACAGGACATTTCCTCCCATGGCTGGTTTCTTCCCATGGGAGCAGCATTGTCCAGGCTGCTCATTTACCCCAGCATTGACTGCCACTAACCTCCATTATCTTCTGATCCAAAGGTTGAAGAGGTTGCTGTCTGAGGAGGGGGAGGAACGCTGGCGCCAGATATGTCCTCCATGGGATAAGGACGCTGTAAGTCCTTCCGGACACCTAGTGTTTGAACGGAGCAGCCCACGCTCTGCCTGCTGAAAGCTCTGCCTCATTAAACGGAGTTTCCTCCTCCAGGAGCTGAAGCACTGGTTAAAGGACTCTCTGGAAAATTTACGCAACAAGGAGGTGAAGTACTTCCGCTGGTACCTGCGGACTGCAGACGAGTCCAAAGACGGCTTTAAGTCCATCAGAAGGTGCCGCCTGAAGCATGCTGACAGGCTGGACCTGCTGGACCTGCTGCTGCAGATGTACCCTGCAAACACCAGGGAGGTGACAGAGAAGATACTGGAGAAGATCAGCAACAATATAGCGCAGGTAATCACTTGGCTCCATAAGTATTCACACCTCTGGCAGATCTAGCCTGTTTCTTCTCCGACTTCTCCAGCAGAAGCTTCTGTCCAAACTGAGCCTTTTTCACTTCGTCCTTTGATCCTTTCTCTCATTTGTTTCTGGAAACATTAAAATTCAGGTTGAACCTAAACCTGCACAAGGTTTGGGATGGTCCATCAGGTAAGGTGATGAACAACAGGTGACCTTTATGTGTCTGCTGTGATTCCAGCACTGGATTCTGGACTTTTTCGAAGAGTTGGGCGACAAAGAGCTGAAGTACTGCCAGATGTTACTGCAGAGCACCGACAAGCTAAAGGGCGGCATCAAATCCATCAAAAGGGTTCCAGCAGAGGACGGGGAGAAGGTGGATGCAGCAGATGTGGTGATGAGGATGTACAACTCAGACAGCAGGGAGGAGGTGGAGAAGGTTCTGAATGAGCTGAAGGAGAGCACAGGTTGGTCAGATGGAAGCAGAGCAGAACCAATAAGAAGGCAGGAACTCTGACGCTCTGTCTGCTGGTTTCAGATGCAGCTTTAGCTGAAGACGAGCAGCAGAGCAATCCATCTTCTCCAACGTCTGGAGGAGGTAGGTGTTTGTTCAGGTCTCTACAACATTTCCATCATCTGCCGACTCTCCCTCCTCAGTGGCAGGTAGAAGTTAGGAAGACCAGGTGTGCAGCAGGCAGGCGGGTTTGGTAAGAAGTTCAGGAGCCAAAAACAGCAGGTCCAACGAGGAGACCAGTAGGGAGCCAGGAGCTCCTCCAGGAGGCGCTGGAGGCCCAACAGTAGGAGGTCCTGTAGGACGGCCTGCAGAGTATCAGAGGAACCAGTGGTTCCAGTCACTGTTGCTGGGCGGAGTCTGATAGAGGTGCTTCTGGAGCAGATTAAAGTTTCACAGATCAGGACCCAGTCAGTGGAACCCCAGTTTAAATGACCCGGTCCAAACCTGTGGACACCAGTGGTCCTAGGGGGTCGGTGTCTCTGCCTTCCAGATGAGATCCTCAGCAGAGCTCTGGTGAGGAGCTTCAGCCGTTGGGTCCAGCAGTGGAGACCCAGGGACACCAAGCCTCTAGGACTCCAGGTCTGAAGCCACTGCCCAGAAGAAAGGATCTAATCTAGTTTGTTTTATCTTCACAGCTGCAGAAAAGGGAGCCAAGAACATGCTCCTGGACTTCATAAAAAAGGTGTCCAGTGAAACCCTGGAGCAGCTCCTGGAAGTCCTGGTAAAAGATAAAGTCCTGACGGCAGCAGACAGGAAATCTATCCTGGAGAAAAACCACACCAGAGTGAACAAGGCCAGCTGCCTGGTGGAGATGGTTTACGAGAGCGGAGCAGAGGACTGCCAGAAGGTGATCCGCCATCTTCAGAGCATTGATCCAGCTCTGTACACGGACCTGAAGATCTCACAACAAGGTGAGGTGGAGCAGACCGCCATCAGCCGCCACTGCCTTCTCTTTCTGACCAACTCTCCTTTGGGTTTTAGCGCTGTTCCAACGTCTTCGCTCCAGGCTGAAGGGAGGACGGAAAGTTCCAAAGGAGGACCTTGAAAATATTTAAGAGGACGCAGGAGATTAAGGAGGAGCCGGAGTGAAGAGAGAGCAAATCAACAGAAGTAGAGTATCGACATAAAACCAAATTCATCACGACATCATCGCTTCCTCAGCTTCTTCTAGATCCTGAGGATCAAAAACACGTCATTCCTGGACCAATACTGGGTGAAAATCATCCACTAAAGCAGAAACCAATAATAAAGAAGCCGTTTCTCTGCAGGGTGGTCCTAATCTCAGTTAATGCTAGTTAATTTCCACTAATCCCAGTTAATCCCTTATCTCTCTATCTTAGAATAAGCTCAATTATCAGCAGGACTGTACTCAGTTCAGAAACTGGTTCATCCTGTCTTCATTCCTGCTTTCATTTTGTTTACAGTAAAACAAAGTTTATTCCATTTGCAACCCTGTAACCCTGTAACCCTGACCCAAACCTAACCTAACCTAACCCTAACCTAACCCTAACCTAACCCTAACTAACCTAACCCTAACCTAACCTAACCCTAACCTAACCCTGTAACCCTGACCCAAACCTAACCTAACCTAACCCTGTAACCCTGACCCTAACCTTAACCCTGTTAACTTCCTGCACTGAGCAGACCCCCCCATGGTTTTCTCATTAGTTCAGTGCCTTTCAGTGCTATCTGTGCTGTGGTGGGTTTAGTGTTCAATGCTTTATATTTCATGGTTGATGGTTCTGGCATCAATAAAGTACATTTAACTGGATTTGATTTCATTTAATTATTTACTGTCTCAGAATGACTTACAGCCACCTGTAGGGGGTGCTGTTCCTCCCTGCATCTGCAGTCTGTTAGGATTGGAAGACTCTTCCTTAATCGGCCGACAAATGCGTCTTTTTTTTTCTCCGTTTGGAAGGACAGCTCCGCTGTATCCTCTGTAGCCTTGGGTATCCCATGATGCATTGTCAGTCCAATCAAGCCGGCTGCTCCCACTGATCTGCAGGAAAAAAGTGAAGCCAACCTCCTCCATCTTGGTACTCCCCACTCCCAAAGAGACACACAGTAAAAATGCCTCCCTGTGCAGCATTTAGCTGCAGAAACCAGTAGTTTTCTGGCTGCAGGAAGATGTTCCACTGGTAATTTCCCAGTCAGTGGATGAACTAGGCAAAGCAAGGCAAGGCAAGGCAATGATTTTTATAGCACTATTCAGTACAAAGACAGTGAAAAGTGCTTTACATCAGGCATCCTGGAGGCCCGCTGTCCTGCAGGTTTCAGAGGTTTCCTTGCTCCAGCACAGCTGATTTTAACTGAAAGCTGATTAACGGGCTTTAGGTCGACTGCAGTCATTATAACCAGCTGTGCTGAAGCAGGGAAACCTCTAACCTGCAGGACAGCCGGCCTCCAGGACTGAGGCTGGGGTTGCCTGCTTTACATGATTAAAATATAGGAAAATAAAACAGAATCAATGCAAGTAGGAAAAAAATTAATAATGCAGAAACAAAAAAGAACATTAAAAACAGTTGGACTGTTTAACTAGAACAGTGGAAGGCGATCCTGAACAAATGTGTTTTTAGTCTTGATTTAAAGGAACTCAGGCTTTCCGCACTTTTCCAGTTTTCTGGAAGTTTGTTCCCGAATAAGTGAAGCATAGGAACTAAATGCTGCTTCTCCATGTTTAGTTCTGATTTCTAGGTATGCAGAGCTGGCTGGAGCCAGAAGACCTGAAGTGGTCTGGAGGGTTGATACACACTGATAGCAAGTCTGTGATGTAATTAGGTGCTAAGCCATTCAGAGATTTATATAGACTAACAGAAGGATTTTAAAGTCTATTCTCTGAGATACAGGGGTAGTGGAAGTAGAACTGAGGTGATGTGCTCTACTTTCTTAGTCTTAGTGAGGACACCACGGGCAGCAGCGTTCTGGATCAGCTGCAGCTGTCTGATCCACTTGCAAGCAGACCTGTGAAAACACCGCTGCAGTAATCAATTCGACTAAACAGTCTTAATGGATTAGTTTTTCCAGATCATGCTGAGACATTAGTCTGCTTTAATCCTGGAAATGTTCTTCGTGGTGATAGAAAGCTCCAATTTGTAATTGTCTCTAAATGCTTTTGGAGGTTCAAGTCTGAATCCAGCACTACACCTAGATTTCGGGCCTGATCGTAGTGGTTACTAGCTGAAGCCACTGAAGCTGTGTGCTAACTTTAGATAGTTGTGCCTCAAATGGTAAAATCTCAAAAATCAGGACGCCTTCAGTCGATTATCTCATTTGCCCACAGGACAGGGAAAAAAGCTTCTTGGCTTTTGATTAGGTCAAATCCACATGCTGTCCCTTAGTGCAACATATATCATGGTGAGCTTTATATCTCAGTTTCTCCCAACTCTCTGCTTTTATACACATCGCACTATGTAACTATGTACGTGCGCGACTGGATGCTCTGTCGAAATCTTCCTGGAATCTCCGTGTACTGGTCAAGGCCAGAGGTTGCTCCGACCTGCCAGGTTGCCCTGTGGAAATCTCTGACAGTAGTTGCCCTGTGGAAATCTCTTAGCTTATGACCTGATTGCATCCATTAGGCCCTGTTTTTGCCAAGATTCGTACATGACTTTCAGCTTTTCCACACTCCCTGTTTTCACTTCTAACTGCTGGAGCACTTCTCCAAGGAGATTTTTTCTTTCACTTTAATTGGGAGCAAGCGCAAAACTAATGATGTCTGAGACTTTAGACTAAAAGTTATCTACTAGCTCATCTACTGAGTTGCAAGGTAAAGCCAGAAGAGTAATGGGCATAAAAGTTTCTTGTGGCATTTTTCTTAAAGGCGGTGCGTTCTAGCTGATGTCCTTTTCGCTAAATGAGTCACTGGAGCCAGATGCCCTCAAAGGTAACAGAAGAGTGATCGGATAGGGAAACATCAGTAACACTGACTTGAGAATCTTTCAGACCTTTATGATGATCAAGTCTAAAATATGTCCCTGTTAATAATGCGTTGGTTGTTTTAACATGTCAACGTGAAAATTAAAGCCTCCCACAATAATAAAACAGTCATAATCAACGCATATCACAGACAGGAGGTCACTAAAATCATTAAAAAGTTTGAGGTGGACTTAGGAGGCCTTGTAAACATTTATAGAAACATATAGTTCGTACCGGACTCTTTACCTGCAGAGCCAAACCGTTCAAAAAGAGTCAAATTTTCCCAAAACACCTTTTTACCACTTCAGTGAGTCATTAAACAATGTTGCCTTCTCCTGCTCTTTCCTTTGCTGTCTGCTTCCTCCCAAAGAAAATAGTATCTAGGAGATGACTCCAACAGAATATGTGCTTCATTAAGTCCATGTAACCACGCTTTCTGTTAAAAACATAACATCAACATTATTGTCAATGTATAAAGTCATTAATTAAAAGGGATTTTCCTGACAGAGATCTAATGTTTAATAAAGCCAGTTTATATGAATTAGTGGGTTGATGTTGTCTCCGTAGCAGGCTGCATCTGACAGTTTATGACTCTTAAGTGTCTGTTCCTGCTTGTTCTCCCATTTTGTTTTTCTGATTTCTGCCACGTATCATCACAGATATCTCCAGTGTAAGGCCCACGCTGATGCTGGAAACTGTTATGTCTGATAAGCTGTTGTCGGGGCCCGGTGTGTGGCTCGGCACAGAGAAGTTGTCTGAAGGTCCTGACGCTCCGCGATATGTAGAGGAGGATCTGGGGCTCTGCTGCTTTTAGTGGCCTAGTGGTTAGGGCATTGGGCTTTGAATCCTGAGGTTGTGAGTTCGATCCCCCACTCCCACAGACTGCCACTGTGGGTCCCTGAGCAAGACCCTTAACCCCACACTGCTCCCGGCGCCTCTCACAATGGCAGCCCACTGCTCCCCGGGATGGGTTAAATGCAGAGAAGTACTTCTGGGATTATTAGAGTATAAATAAAAATAAAATAAAAAGATGCTGGTTTTTTCACATCGCCAAGTGCTTTCAGAATGTTTGATATCAGCCGCTTGGCTCCTGACCTATTTAAAAAAGAGAAACCATCTCTGCTGAACAGACGCCTTTCTCCCAAAAGATGTTAAAGTTGTTTGTTTGTATGTTGCATCCAGCCATTTGTTTAACATCAGAACCCTGGAAAACATTTCATCTCCACTCATTAATGGGCCCCTGAGGGGCCGCTGAGAAACACCTTGACATTAAGACCATCACCTAAATTCAGCAGACTAATGTGTAATCCTCTTTCAGTATTTGATTTTCAGGCTCAAGCGCTTCAAGGCTTCGGCTGTATGATGAGTTTTTCCAAGGTCGGCTGCCACATCTCTGAAGGATGCCCATACACACCAGCCACAGTTCAAAAGTGTGGTGTTAAATCACCACCTTCTGCTTTTTTCTTCTTTTGGTACAGAATGTTTAATCCAACTTACAGATCCACGTACATTATCAGGGTCCTTGGCCCCTGTGGCCTGTTTTTCCTCTGGTAGCTTAGAGGACGCATTGTTGACATACCTTGATTGTTGCTGTGATCCTTCGGGCCCCATCTTGAGGGGGAGCAAATCCGTTCTGGTAGCAGAATTCCAACATTTCCCAGCGCCATCCCTACTGGTTTTAGCAGGAGTAAACATCCCGCTTTCGTTTCACTTCTCTTGGGATATCTCTCTGTGGTCTCAGCCAGTGGTG
>JAGKQL010000067.1:4268625-4282781 GCA_018398635.1 Cyprinodon brontotheroides | reverse complement strand
AAATAGTCCACACGGGAAAAATCTAAGAAATAAAAAATCAATCAAGGAAAATAAATCGAACTAAATCCAACTTTCTGTAGTTTTAGTTAAGAGATAAAAAGAGCAGAAAGTGCAAGAAAGCAGGGAGCAGAGAAAGAGGATGTACTGCAGGAGCAAAGCAAACCAATAAGAACTAAGCAATTAATCCATCTATAGCCCATGGATCCTATAGGATAGTCTGCAGACTAACATTAGTCTGTTAGACTAACATTAGCCTGGCTATCTCAGACTGGCTTGGAAGACATTGACTGAGTTAGACGCTGACATTGGGTCTAACCTTAGAAAATAGAAAGTATCGATTTTAAAACTCAGTGAAAATGAGAAAATCATCGTTGTTCAATGCTGAAGCGCACAGATTGCTCACAATGAGACCGATCTAACTAGGGAGTACCAACATGGCGGCCAGTGGCTTCACTTCAACCCTACCAATCCAGGGAATAAACAGAGATCAGAGCCTGCTCCGCGCTCTGAGGAAAAAAGCGAAATGGCGCCGAACAGTGGTGAATATTGGAAGTGCAGTTTAATATAATCCCATTCTGTGAATAGTTGCGTCTGAAATGAAGGAAAATAGTTTTTAATGGTTATTGAGTCACTTTCAGCCACTGAAATCAAACATTCTGTCTCCAACCTTGCTGGGTTTCCTGTTGGCTGTCATAAAAGAATCCGTTGATGGAAGCACAGACTGCAGGAGCCCAGAGGAACTCTCCATGACCTAAACTGCTTCTTTCTTTCAGCACAGGAAGCTGTTCTATGGATCATGGTCTGGATTCTGAGGAGCTTCAGCAGCAGCACCGTCGGCTCAGATATCAGATTAATAGTCCCCACCCTGCAGAAACACTAGAATCTGGATATTTACCGTATTTGTTGAGAGAAATGCTTTAATGTTCATGGACCGTTCACCCTTTCATCAGAGGGAAATGATCCTTATAGCATATCTGAAGGATGCAAAGCAGCAGAGGAACCTTTTCTTCATAGAAACAGAACAAACAGAGTCGGTTTACAGGTGGAACTTTCTCCAACTAAGAACTTTATTCTTCTTCATTATTTCACAGTAAATATGAGTGAAACAAAAGGCTTTTCACGCTTCATGATTGATTTTCTTGTAGCTTCTTCTTGATTGGCCGGTCGCTTCTAGATTCACCAATCAGATGTCTGGAGCTTCTACTGGATGCTGATGATCCTGCTGAGATTATCTACGCTGTTTCAGAGCAGCAAAAGTTCAATGTTTGTAGGAACAAAGATTTGACTGAACAGAGTTCATGACAGCAAATAGCTCCAGGAACCAGGAACCAGAAACCAAGAACCAGAAACCAGGAACCAGAAACCAGGAACCAGGAACCAGGAACCAGGAACCAGAAACCAGGAACCAGAAACCAGGAACCAGGAATCAGGAACCAGAAACCAGGAACCAGGAATCAGGAACCAGAAACCAGGAACCAGGAATCAGGAACCAGAAACCAGAAACCAGGAACCAGGAATCAGGAACCAGGAAACCAGGGAACTGGAACCAGAAACCAGGAACCAGAAACCAGAAAACCAGGAACCAGAAACCAGGAACTAAGAACCAGGAACCAGGAACCAGAAACTGGAACCAGAAACCAGGGAACCAGGAACTGGAACCAGAAACCAGGAACCAGGAACCAAGAACCAAGTACCAGGAACCAGAAACCAGGAACTGGAACCAGGAACCAGAAACCAGGAACTGGAACCAGAAACCAGGAACCAGGAACTGGGAACCAGAGACCGGGAACCTGGAACCTGTAAGACCACTGGCTCCATTCATCCTGCAACCTGAGGGTCAGAACCGGGCTGGATGGAGGAACCGCCCCCCACTAGGAGACCTCCAGTCCACAGGTGGACAGGAACCTGAGGGTCAGAACCGGGCTGGATGGAGGAACCGCCCCCCCACCAGGAGACCTCCAGTCCACAGGTGGACAGGAACCTGAGGGTCAGAACTGGAGGGGCTTCCTTTTGGACAGGTTGTCTCAGCGTCTGTCCTCCACCCACCCGGTGCCGACTGCGTCCCTCTGTGGAGACGAGTTCCTCAGAAGGTGCTGCTGGGTGGACTGGGAATCACTGCTGGGAGAGCAGAGCGTTCCTGTTGGCCTTCATCTTCTCCAGGCGCTTGGACAGGTGGCTGTTACTGACCTCCAGCTCCTCGATGCGGTCCAGAGCCGAGCGCAGCTGAAAGGAAGGTCACTGTGAGGTCAGCAGGACAGGTGGACGCAGAAAACAAAGCCTAGATCCAAACGGTCTGGAATCCCATCTAGCTGCTGCTGCTTTGGGAGCCAGCAGGGGGCGCTCACCTCTCTCTGCAGTCGTCTCTTCTCCACCTTCAGCTCATCTTCGATCCTCTCTGCATTCTCAGACGCCGACTTGTAACGACACACCTGGCCCTCTAGGCGGAGCACCTGAGCAGGGAGACACAGGTTTCCATTGAACAGGTGAAACGGTCAGACGGGAAGAACAGGGGGCGGGCTTACGTTTTGCTCCAGAGTCGTGACTTCCTGTTCGGATTTGACCAGCTTGAACTTGAGCTCACTGATCTGCCGGCTGTGGTCTCCCGGTGAGAGTGAGACATCAGGAGATCAGGATCCACGGTGGAGCCGATGGACGTCAGATCTAACCAGTGACCTACTCTGCAGCTCTAACAGATGAGGATCTATGGAGCTCTCGTTCCCCCCGGGGTTCTGGACTCCATCCGCGCTGCTCCGCTGATCCAGCTGAGACTTCAGCAGCCGGACCTGAACACAAACATATTCAAAGGGTTTTTATAGAACATCTGGCAGATTTTTATAAGAAATATGATTCCAGATCTGACCTGATCCCTTAAACCTTCTCTGTCCTCAAACAGCTTCTTCATCCGCAGCTCTGAAACAGAAAGTCAGAGGAAGTGATGAGCTCTGCGGCGCCGCACGGCGTGGTGCGGTCACCGTACGGCTCCGTAGAGACAAGCTAGACGCTAAAACTCTTCTGACTTCAAGGTCAATCATCTCATGGTTCCTCTAAACATTTTTCTCATCAACCTGAACGTCTCCACTGCCGTTCAGCTCCTTCATGACCTCAAGCTCTGCACCATTTCTGAGCTCCATGCTGGACTCCAGCAATCAGCTGGTTTTCCTTAGATGGAAACTGAACCAATCAGGACGATGTGGTCGGATGGTGAAGGTGAGGCGAGAGGACAGGTGAAATAAGGCGGATTCTGTGGTAGGACCTGTGATCAGCTGGAGCTTCAGCTCCTGGTGGTAATTATCTTAATCAACTCCTGGATTCATCTGGATCAGAAAACTGTGTCCAAGATGTCTGATGCTGTAAGGATGTGGAAACAGTTTGCTTACCCTTCAGGTGCAGAACATCCTCTGCTGATGAAACGTTGTTAGAACAGAACCACCAGAACACCGAGCTTCAGCTAAAGCTTTATTTCTGCATGTTTTCATATATTCAGTAACATCCAGATCAGTCGTTCTCAATCATTTCACATCTAAGATGTCTTCTATGGAGCGCCACTCCTCATTCTGGGCCGTTTCTGTCCAGAACAGGGACAGTTCCTGAGGACCGGCAGCAGGTGGCGCCTCTGAGCTCATGAAATCTTGCAGTCTGAGTTCTCATTTCTCCTGCTGTCCAAACTGGCTCCATCATGACCCCTCTCTGGTTCCACGCTGCCCCCACCTGGAACACTTTGGTCGTCCATCTTGGGCCTTTGCTGGGACAGAGGCTGTTGGACCTCCTCTTCCTCCTCGTCAGCCTCCTCACAGCTGTCCATGTCTGCAGCCGCCGTCTCCTCTACAGAAGCGGCGCCGGACTGCTCCAGTGGCCTTCCCTCTTGGAGACCCAGCAGAGCGAGTTCAGGAACAGCCAAGGCTCGGATTTCCTCCGCCGTCACCTCCATGAATCTCCTGACTGATGAACTCTGACCGGCGTTAGGCTGAGCCCAGGCTGCGCGGTTCCCTCTCAGCTCCGTAGGAAGCTGGACGTGCGCCGGACTGTTGGACCTCCGTCCTAAACTGACATCAGACATGGACTCTGCTGAGTTTTTGCGCGGCTCAGCAAAGTAGGAGTCTACAAAGACAAAGTCTGCAGAGGTGTTTTTTACAGGAGAACCACTGAGATTTAAGCAAGATTCAGCGTTCATCTGCAGCTTCGTTTGTCTGAAACTGGTCTCTGCTGCCTCATCGGCGGTGAGGTCATCCTTCCAAGGTGAAGGAACTCCACCTGAGGAAGCAGATTGGTCCTCTGAACCGGCCGCCGGTCCAGCCTGATGTCTCTCCACACATCCGGGACCAACTGGGGGGTGTTTGGCTGGGCTCCTTGGATTAGGACCTGATTTGGTGGAGAGTCCGGCGTCCATCTTTGGACACGTAGATTTATCTCCATCTGCAACAGTCCGATCGGCCGTCTCTCCTGAGCTCGTCCTTAGAGTGTTTTCCAGGTCTGAGATCCACTGGTGGAGACAAATCAGAATTTCTGATAAGATTCTTGAGATCTCAAACACAAACCCTGGTTTGTCCTCCAGTCCTTGGAGCAAATCTTGAACCGCCATCTCCAAACTAGACCACATTTCTTCTGGAACAAAGGCAGTTGTTCTCTTTAGGCTTTGGGGGAAAGCTTTGTGCATCGCAGCAGCTCTGTGGAGAGGTTCTCCAGTCCTCTGGCTGGTAGGAGAATAATCCACAGGTGCTTTGGATTCAGACTTGACGACGGACTCTTCTTCAACACCTACCGACTCAGGGTTGGATTGTCTGTTTTCTCCTGCTGCTTCAGATCTGCCTCCTTCTTCACCTAAACCTGGGACTCCACCTTCACCAGTCACGTCTTCATCTAGACTCTGGGAAGTCCCGCCCTTTGGTTCAGTGCTTGTTTCAGAGGAAGACGCTTCGTTTTCCAGAGCCAAGGAGACGTCAAGGTTTATCGTCTCGTCTGACGAAGACTTCCGTTTTCCAGAAGCTGAGAGACCTGAAACCATTGCTCGGTTATCCATGATCATCTCCTTGGCAGGACGAGGCGGAACAAGTCTAGATCTGAAGTCCTTTTCTCCAGAAACCTTTTGAATAGCGAAGGCCTTTCTGGAAGATTCCCCCTTTTTTCTGAAATCTCCAACAGAATGAGCCGTGCTCTGATCTTTGAAGGCCTGATCTACAGACCCGTCCATGTCTGGCTGTTTGTTGTCTGCTTGGTTTGGGTCTAGTCTAGAGAGAAGCCTCTTGGTCGGATCCTTTTCCACCCCCTTGTTCCGCTGCGGTCGGTTTCTGCCTGGTGGCTTATCAACCGGGTTCCGTCTTTCTCTGGACACCCTGCTTTGGTCGCTCGTAGAGTTCATGTCCAGACTCTGCTGCCGCTTGGCGTCTTTCCGGTCTCTTTGGGGTTTGCTGTCCTCTGCTGGTTGTTGCTCTGAAGCTTTTCCTGAAAGACCATGAAGACACGTTGGAAGAGCGGCTGGAGCAGACATTCAGGATGGAAGACAGACAGCAGAGGAGGTTATTCAGGTTGATGAGGAAAGAAGAATCATAGAGGAATTACAGGAGGACAGTTCCTCTGATCTTCTAAAGCCCAGAAATGAAGATGTTGATTTAGAACCAGACAGAACCAATCAGCTAAAGACAGTAGACTCCATGTATCTCAGTAGATCAAATGTTTGAAATGTTTAGTAAAGTCAAATAGTTTTGGTGTAACGGTTCCTACCCAGCATGCTCTCTCTGCCACTGTGAGGCGGGTCCTCGGCTAGGGGGGAGGCGGAGTCATCGTCGGCCAGCTCCACGTCGCCGTTCGACGTGTCGGGAGAGAAAACCACTCCATGGTTCTGTTAGTCAGAGAGTCAGAGATCATCCATGGATCCATAACGGAGATAAACATCTGCTCGGACACATCCTGACCAGAACTGGTTGGTCCTCTATCAGGACCAAATCGCTACAACATGAGGAAAAAACTGCAGAGCTCACCAGACACTAAACCCATTCTGAGCAGGTAACCCCTCTAACTCTGGATTAACGCCTAACACAGACACCCCAAGTCACAGAAACCCCTCAGACTGTCCCTCCTGTGGGGAAGGACCTTTGGTTTGGGTTCAGATTGAACCAATGCACCTGAAAGAGGCCGTGCCACAGGAGCACCTGAGGAACTTCCTCTCTGAGGGACAATCTGCAGGTCTCTCTACGTCTGCTAACCACAGCGGCGTCCAAATACCTTCAGCGAGTCTCGCAGCCGGACCACCTCATCTCTGAGCCGGTCGCGTTCGATTCGAACGATGTCGGAGGTTTCTCGGTGGCGCTCTAAGGCCTGGCATAAGGAGGAGTTAAGGTAGGAGGTTAGAGAGGAAGAAAGGAAAGGAAACAGGAAGGAGAAAAGCTGGAAACATTTCACAGAGGCAGAAAAGAAGCTGGGTTCTGGTCCTGTTCAGTAAAAGCTGACCAGGATTCATCTGAGACTGCGGCCATTTGTCAGACAGAGCATCACTGAATGCATCTGAAATATTTGGGCCATAACCAGTGAACCGCTTCCAGCTCCTCTGCCTCTGGAAACCACAGAATCTCTGGAAGCAGGAGGCGTCCTACCGCTATCTTCTTCTCCTTCCACTGCAGAGCTTCCTGCAGGTCAGAGACCTCCTGGCAGTAGCTGCTGCTCTTTAGCACGCAGATCAGAGACCTCCTGCCCAGCAGGGGGTGGCAGAGAGCAGCAGAGAGAGAGAAGAGGAAAATCAGGTCTGCTATCCTTTCACTGGGTCAGGGTTAGAACTCTATCCAGGGTTAGAAAGGAGCTAAAGGTCTGCTTTGCTAGTCCTCCTCAAATTAGGGACTACAGGCTTCAGGGGAAAGAACTACAAAACCCAAAGTCTCTAAATAAATACCACCTCTGATGATCTCGAAAAATATGAAGGTGTGAACATTATCATGCGTCTCTCAGAACTTAGATGTTGTCATTAAACTTCGTGAAATGGGTGGTGTCTATCAGTCCACTCATGCAAAGGATTGTGGGTAGTGACCATCCAGGGAACCTCAGTACTTCCCTCTGTTAAATGAATGTGTGCTAGCAAGCATCAGGGTCCTAGCTCCTTCCTCACAGCCAGGATTATCCGGACAGTAGGCTGACCACAGAATTCCAGCATGAAGCCAGGGGAAGGTCAGGCTGCTTCCCAACATTCCTGACCTTTGAACTTTGAACCCAGCTGATAATCGGTGCTATAGAAATTAAACTGAACTAAACTGAATGTGTCAGCCGAAGCAGAAATGGTCTCCATGAAGAGGACGCTAGATGCTTCCTATCATGGTTCCTTTAGCATAGGGACCTCCTGACGTGTCTAGGCGTGGCGTTTCTATACGGTTTCCCATAATCCCTTGCTAACAGGGTGTATAGACGGAGGTCTCCTCACCGTCAGCGTCTCGTTGGTCTGTCTTAGCCTGTCCTCCATCTCCTTGAACTGGCCCTTCAGGACGCTGTTAGCCTGACGCTCGCGCTCCAACTCCTGAAGAGACATCAAAGCAAGCTCCATCATCATCATCATCATCATCATCATCATCTTCTTCATCTTTTTCATGGTTAGTGACCCTGTGACCTTGCTGGACTCCTCCCAGCGGCGCCGGGCCTCCCACAGCAGCTCCTCCATGTCGCTGAGCTCCTCTCTCAGGTTCTCCACCTGGAACATCAGAGTGGTTTTGTCGTTGTGAAGCTGAGCGTTGGAGATCATGGCTCTGCGGTACTTCTCCTCCGCCTCCAACAGAGAGTCCTGCAGGACGCAGACATGGTGGAAACCATCAGCATCCACAATCTGTCCTGGTCAGTTCTAATGGGACAGAACTGGACCTGCCCTGCCCAGTGCCAGGTCTGCTGGTTGGGTTACCTTCATTTCTCTGATTGAGGCCTCTGTTTCCACGGAGAACGACATGTCACAGCTTCCTCTACGGGATGAGGCTCCGCCCAGCGAAGCCAGTGTGGCGGCGGACAAAGTTGACGCCGTCCTGGAGCCCTGATGGAGACAGCAATGGTTAAACCCAGACACTGAGTCAGTCTGATCACCGCCTGCCGCAGAGTCTCACCTTTTCCATGAACTCTCGGTCCGCCCTCTCCTCCACCTGAAAGGACACAGAACCCCAAATCAACCAATCAAATTAACTAAACACTGCTAAGTAACACCGCCGATGGTCAGCAGGGGGAGCAAGAGGAGCACTCTCACCACAGGGCTTGCACGGGCTGAACTGGCCCTGGAGGAGGCCCGAGAGCTGGAGCCCAGGAGGCCGCCATAGTCTGATGGCTTAGGGGGCGCAGAGAAGGTGCAGGAAACATAGGGAACAAGGAAAGGTGGCAAGGAGAGAAGGAAACATAGGAAACAAGAAAAGGTGGCAAGGAGAAAAGGAAACTCGGAGAACCAGGAAAGGAGGAAAGGAGAGAAGGAAAAATAGGAAACAAGGAAAAGTGGGAAAGAGGGACGGAAACAAGGAGAACAAGAAAGTGAGGAAAGGAGGGATGGAAAAACGGAGAACCAGGAAAGGGGGAAAGGAGAGAAGGAAAAATAGGAAACAAGGAAAAGTGGGAAAGAGGGACGGAAACAAGGAGAACAAGAAATGCAGGCAAGGAGGGATGGAAAAACGGAGAACCAGGAAAGGGGGAAAGGAGAGAAGGAAACAGAAAATAAGTAACGGTGGCAAGGAGAAAAGGAAACACGGAGAACATGGAAAGGAGGAAAGGAGAGAAGGAAACATAGCAATCAAGGAAAGGTGGGAAGGAGGGACAGAAAGAAAAAAAAAGACCTTTTAGAGAAGCCAACTGATAACGATAATCAGAGCAGTTACAAACTGGTTCAGGCTAGTTTAGACCAGTTTAGTCAGCCTAAAGTAGGCTGCGACTGGTTAAGACTAGATTCCTTGTTCAGGTTTAGGGAGACTAGTTTAGTTAGACCAGATTGTTCTTAATGAACAATTTTGTGTTAGTTTAGACCAGTTCGGCCTGGTTCCTGCTAGTTGCGAAATGTCAGACTGGTTCACACCAGTTCAGACTAATTTGAGCTAGTTCACTCTAGGTCACACTAGTTTGTGCAAGTTCATACAGGTCAGACTGGTTCTGTCTGCTTTGTGCTAGTTCAGACTAGTACAGTGCAGTTTGTGCCAGGTCAGACTTTTTTGTCTAGGTCTTGAAACTGTTTGAAATAGTTTTGATACTGGTTCAAACTAGTGTGTGCTAGTTCTAACTGGTTCAAACTAGTGTGTGCTAGTTCAGACTGGCCTGTGCTAGTTTTGACTGGTTTGTGCTAGTTGAGACTGGTTTGTGCTAGTTCAGTCTGGTTTGTGTTAGTTCAGACTGGTTTATGCTAGTTCAGGCTGGTTCAAACTAGAGTGTGTTAGTTCAGCCTGGTTTGATTTCAGCCTGGTCTGTGCTAGTTTTGACTGGTTTGTGCTAGTCCAGACTGGTTTGTGCTAGTTCAGACTGGTCTGTGCTAGTTCAGACTGGTTCAAACTAGTATTTGCTAGTTAAGACTAGTTTGTGCTACTTCAGACTGGTTGGTGCTAGTTCAGACTGGTTTGTGCTAGTTCAGACTGGTTTGTGCTAGTGCAGCCTGGTTGAAACTAGTTGGTGTTAGTTCAGACTGGTTGGTGCTAGTTCAGACTGGTTTGTGCTAGTTCCGCCTGTCTTACATTAGTTCAGACTGGTTTGTGTTCATTCAGACTAGTTCAAACTAGTGTGTGCTAGTTCAGACTGGTTTGTGCTAGTTCAGACTTGTTGAAACTAGTTTGTGTTAGTTCAGAATAGTTGGTGTTAGTTCAGACTGGTTTGTGCTAGTTCAGACTGGTTGAAACTAGTTTGTGTTCGTTCAGACTGGTTTGTGCTAGTTCAGCCTGGTTGAAAAGGAAGCAGTCATGCCTCTGATCCACGATTCTTGGACCTTCAGAAGGTTTCTGGTCGACTCACCCTGTAGCTGCCTCGGCTGCCCACAGACATCCTCTCCTCATCATCAGAGACCTGCAGACACACAATAAGAATATAAATGTGTGCTGGTCAGGGGTCCAGGAAACCACAGAAGAAGAAGACATACAGACCGAGGCGTGTCTCCGTGAAAGGCGCGAGTAGCGCTCACTGTCCTCCTGAAAGGCCATGAAGAGGAAACAAGTTTCAGATGGAGAAGAAGAAAGACGCATAAGTCAGCCTGACAGACGGAGAGCAGGGAGAACAATCAGCCTGACAGACGGAGAGCAGGGAGAACAGTCTGCCTGTCAGACATGCCGATTGGATTAAAACACACATATTAGGATGGAGCTAAAGGCAGGAGGTGATGGTGAACAACAGCAGCATCCTGATAGCATGCAGGTTGACCAAGGAAAATAATTCAAAAATATATAAAAATAAACTATAAAATACATAAATTACATAAATTAAAATAATGAAATGACATAAAATGAACTGGAAACCAAAACAATTCAGGGGAAATGTGATTAAAAACCAAAGCTCAATAGAAATAATGGGGAAGGAGGGCAGCGGAGAGGAACATGCAGAACCTCCAGGTTCCCACAGCAGAAGCCTACTAAGAACATGCAGAACCTCCTCCTGTACAGCAGAACCAGACCCGACATGGGCTGCTGTACGCAGGAAGGAGGTTCCTCTCGGTCAGAACCGGTCCTACCATCCACTGCTCGATGTGACCCCACTTATTATCCAGACCATAATACTTCTGTGGAGGAACACCATCACAGATTAGAAGCAGCTGGAACCAGAAGAGACTAGAAGACCTGCATGAGTTGGACCTACCTTGGTGCTGTGGAACAGCTGCAGAAAGGGGAAGAGTCAGTGGAGACAGGTTAGAAACACTTGGTACAAAGATGGACCATCCAGAAGGTCCGACTAACACGATGTTGACCATCCAGAAGGTCCGACTAACACGATGGACCATCCTGAAGGTCCGACTAACAAGATGGACCATCCTGAAGGTCCAACTGCCAAGATGGACCATCCAGAAGGTCCGACTAACAAGATGGACCATCCAGAAGGTCCGACTAACACAATGGACCATCCTGAAGGTCCAACTAACAAGATGGACCATCCTTAAGGTCCGACTGCCAAGATGGACCATCCATAAGGTCCGAGTAACACAATGGACCATCCTGAAGGTCTGAAAAACAAGATGGACCATCCTGAAGGTCCGACTAACAAGATGGACCATCCTGAAGGTCCGACTGCCAAGATGGACCATCCTGAAGGTCTGACTAACAAGATGGACCATCCTGAAGGTCCGACTGCCAAGATGGATCATCCCAAAGGTCAGACTACCAAGATGCACCATCTTGAAGGTCCGACTAACAAGATGGACCATCCTGAAGGTCCGACTGCCAAGATGGACCATCCTGAAGGTCTGACTAACAAGATGGACCATCCTGAAGGTCCGACTGCCAAGATGGATCATCCCAAAGGTCAGACTACCAAGATGCACCATCTTGAAGGTCCGACTAACAAGATGGACCATCCTGAAGGTCCGACTGCCAAGATGGACCATCCTGAAGGTCCGACTAACAAGATGGACCATCCTGAAGGTCCGACTGCCAAGACGGACCATCCAGAAGGTCCGACTAACAAGATGGACCGTCCCGAAGGTCAGACTACCAAGATGCACCATCCAGAAGGTCCGACTAACAAGATGCACCATCCTGAAGGTCCGACTGCCCAGATGGACCATCCCAAAGGTCAGACTACCAAGATGCACCATCTTGAAGGTCCGACTAACAAGATGGACCATCCCGAAGGTCCAACTAACAAGATTGACCATCCCGAAAGTCCGAACAAACAAGATGGACCATCCAGAAGGTCCGACTAACAAGATGGACCGTCCCGAAGGTCCGACTAACAAGATGGACCATCCTTAAGGTCCGACTAACACAATGGACCATCCTGAAGGTCAGACTGCCAAGATGGACCATCCTGAAGGTCTGACTAACAAGATGGACCATCCTGAAGGTCCGACTGCCAAGACGGACCGTCCCGAAGGTGGAACAGCTGCAGAAAGGGGAAGAGTCAGTGGAGACAGGTTAGAAACACTTGGTACAAAGATGGACCATCCAGAAGGTCCGACTAACACGATGGACCATCCAGAAGGTCCGACTAACACGATGGACCATCCTGAAGGTCCGACTAACAAGATGGACCATCCTGAAGGTCCAACTGCCAAGATGGACCATCCAGAAGGTCCGACTAACAAGATGGACCATCCAGAAGGTCCGACTAACACAATGGACCATCCTGAAGGTCCAACTAACAAGATGGACCATCCCGAAAGTCTGGATTAACAAGATGCACGACCCTGAAGGTCCGACTGCCAAGATGGACCATCCCAAAGGTCCGACCAATAAGATGGACTATTCGTCCGACTATCAAGATGGACATCTATCCCGAAAGTCCAACAAAACAAGATGTAATTAATCCAGAAAGTCCTGACTTTCCAACAAGATGGACTGTCTGAAGGTCCGACTAACAAGATGGACCATCCTTAAGGTCCGACTAACACAATGGACCATCCTGAAGGTCCGACTGCCAAGATGGACCATCCAGAAGGTCCGACTAACAAGATGGACCGTCCTGAAGGTCAGACTACCAAGATGCACCATCCAGAAGGTCCGACTAACAAGATGGACCATCCCAAAGGTCCGACTAACAAGATGGACCATCCAGAAGGTCCGACTAACAAGATGGACCATTCCGAAGGTCCGACTAACAAGATGGACCGTCCTGAAAGTCCGAACAAACAAGATGGACCATCCAGAAGGTCCGAACTAACAAGATGGACCGTCCCCGGCTGTCCCATTGAAACAAGATGGACCATCCCGAAGGTCCGACTGCTAAGATGGACCATCCTCGGAAGGTCCGACTATCAAGATGGACCATCCCTAAGGTCCTGACTGCTTTGTCGTGACCCTTAGGATGGGATGGGGGGGTGCTGATTGGATTAAAGTTGCCAGGTGGGCGGGCCTGATGCTGGGTGGGCGGGGCTTAGACCATCTGAGATGATGTAGTTCCACCCAAACTGCTCCTGATTGAGAACCAGAACAATTTCTGCTGAATTTGATCCAAAATCACTTTTTGTTGTATTTTTGCCATTTTTCTTTCAAACTGTTTTCAGCCACTTTTTTTCTGTCGCTTTTATTTTATTTACTTAATTTCTTCATTTTGTCAGATTAAATTTTTTCATTTACTTCCATTTTATTTCAGTCATTCGTTTTTTTTAACATCGTTTCTTGAATAACTTCCTATTATTGTTTGAATGAGTGAAAAGGAGCTGAAAGAAGAAACTTATAGTAATGATATAATATATATAATGATTAATATGAAAGATATTTTATATTAATATATTCTCATTTCTCTCTAATTCCGTCTACATGAGATGAAATTTTTCATCTGAAATAAGAATATTTTCTCCATTTAAAGATAACTGGATCTAATCTGGAATTAGAAAAAACAAACATTTAGTTTTAGCATCATTGAGTGATAATTTGTTTTTATTAAACCAATTCTTTATTTTCACCTTTTTGTTTTTTATTATTTTACTCATTTCCAGACATGAATAAAATGTTGTCATCAGCAAATAATCCAGATTGTAATAATTCTGCTGCTTCACATAAATCATTTAAATAAAGAATAAAAAGTTTGGGCTCAATAACAGAAGTTTGGGGAATTCCAGATTAAATGTCTAATATTTCTGCAGAATTATCAGCATTTCTAATCCAATTTAATCCTAATTCCATAAAGTTGTAATTTCTTTAACAAATGGTGTCAAAGGCTTTTTTAAATCAATAAATTCTTCTCTATTTATTTTCTATTGCTGTGTGAATTTCATTAACGTTGTTTTTCTAAACCCATTTAACAAATTATTTTTTCTATATATAGAAACCCTAAACCTGGGTCTAAACCTGGGTCTAAACCTGGGTCTAAACCTGGGTCTAATCTACACTCTAAAGGTTATTGGTCTATAATTGGTTAAGCAGCGTCGATCACCTGATTCTTTATTATTTTATGTTTTTCATCTCATAAATCGATTCTTTTCTATTAATCTGATTTAATATCTTCAGGTTCTCCAGGTTCTGGTCCTGGTTCTGGTCTGGGATTAGGCTGGTTCTGCTGAAGCAGTCAACCCAGAACCAGACGGTCAGCTG